>JASSUY010013396.1:0-27041 GCA_032466535.1 Forpus xanthops | reverse complement strand
CAACTCCCATGGTTTGAGATAAGAACAACTCAGTAACTAAGGTATAACACAAATCACTACTGCTAATGCCAATAATAATAATGACAAGGGAAATACAAGGGAAGAGAATACAACTGCTCATCATCCGATGACTGAGCCGTAAACTAACCCTTCCAGGTTCCTGTCCCCAGATTTTCAATCCTGGGCATGACGTGCTGTGGTATAGAATACCTCTTTAGGCAGTTTGGGTCAGGTGCCCTGTCTGATTCCTCCTGGCTTCCCCTCCTCCCTGGCAGAAAATGAGACTCAGGAAGCTCTTGGTCAGACTAAACATAACTGCAACAACTAAAACCATTGGTGCTATCAACGCTGTTCCCAGGTCAAAAGTCAAAAACACAGTGCTGCACCAGCTACTAAGAAGGAGAAAAATGACTGCTATTGCTGAACTCATGACAGGTGTTCACTATAAGTTTGAGTATTCATTGTTGCACTTCTGTTCCATACATTAATAAAACAAATGTATGTGAAATATGTAATCAGTGAAATTTAACCTGTAGGAGACAAATGAAGAATCAAAGTGACTAAAACTTCTGCAGCAAGTGCAAAAAAATGAGAGGTGCCTGTTATCCTGCACAACTTCTATAGGAAAGTCATACTGGCTCAGGACAAGGTTCTGTCTTTGTCAATGGCCACAAGCAACAAGAAGGGAAGATGAGCAAAGCAAAAAAATTATAACTCCCTCTGGTACAGGCCGGTCATATAATTATATTCTTCTTTGAGGATTTCCTGAGTGTCATGTGGTTTCTTTAACCTCTTTGAAGATCTTTCAAAGTATTTTCCTTAATATAGTCTCCTTTTCGGGCTGCAGAACATGTTTTCTCAACTATTTGTTGTACATGAGGTCTTTCACACTTTTGAATACTCCTGTTTCTCAGAATCTTTCGCAGTTCTATTGAATACTATCTGGATAGAAGATCAGACCTGTACATAGTATTCAAAGTGTGGGAAGAACACATATATATACAGTGGTTTCGCTATTTTCTCTTGCTTTATTTCCTCATATTTTTAAACTTTTGATTCGGGTTTTGGTGCACTACCAAGTACTGAGACTATGTTATCACGGAAATATGCGTCGTAATCACAAAGTTTTGTTTATGTCTTTGAGTGATCAACTCGGGTCTGTCTACTTTACAGATGAATTGGCTCTCTTGTGTATCACTTCACACTTTACAGTAACATTTATTTGCTGTTTTATTGCTAAAACACAGTCTTGGAATTCTTTTCTTCATTTCCTGCAAGTGGCTTTCTTTTTTGCCACTTTGATAAACTTTTGTCACTCCACAGAGCTTTCTTTAAAGTTAACATTCAGACTTTAGCTATCTTGGCTGTCTGGCAAAAGATTGATATGAGCAAAGAGAACTCTCACAAGCCATCATAGACAAATCATTGCCACTCACAAGCTGATTTACTTTACCACCAATACGTTGCTCATTCAGACTTGGTGCAAGGAAAGAAATGACTGACATTCTAATGGAGCAGCAGCAGTGAGAATGCACCTTCAAATTAATAAAGTTCCCAGCAAAGTTGTATACCTTCAATATGTAGTCAGATTATCTCAAAATAAACACAGAGCTTTGAAAACCTTTAAATATGACAACTGAGAGAGAGAGATCTCTTTTTTTCTTCAGGTAAGAATGGAAAAGTGATGCTCTTTTGAGGAGTGTCTGCCTATTAGTCTGTTACCCTTAAATCTGACGGGTTTGGAGGACTGACATTCATATAAGAAATTGTGCTTTTATCACTCAGTTTAAACATGCAATTTTTCCTAAAAACTAAGAAGATTAATGGTAAAAAAATCAACTAATAAGAAGTAAGGTACATAAGATGCTTGCTAAACCTTGAATCAGAAGTTTAACTTGTGAAGATTTAAACTCATATTTTCTTCTATATCAGTACTCCTGGCTTTACAACCTACATAATTTTCTTTCCTAATTTCAAGCATAGTTAACACTCAGAAAACAAAGCAATGCAAATTACTACATTTAAAGCACTTGATTTTCTCTGGTTTTGCAGTAAAATCATATGAACTGAGAAATACTGTAGTGCAGCTTGTACAAATGAACAGTTTGAAATGAAAGATCTGTAATTTGCAAATTTTTTTTGATTTAAAGCAATACAGTCTTATTAACACAACCAGAAAAGCTGTTAGGTTCCAAACAAACACATCTATTAGATAGCAAATACTTTTAAAAACAACAGAAGAAAATGGAATTTTAATTTAATGGTAGATTATAAAGATGCAAGTTAGTGGTAAGAGAAGACACATGTGTAATCCCAGACTGCACTTTTCTTAAAATGGAATTATGCTGTAGCAAGCAACTGCCTTAGAAAATATTAATAAGCACCAGTATCTCTGTGCAAATAGCAAAGTGCAAAAGTTGTGACACATTATGGAATAAATATGTAAACACTGAGAAGATTTTTCACCATTTGTTTGATGGAAAGAAAGGGGTTTATTAGTTTATTAGTTTTGCTTGCTGCTGTTTATATATTTTGACATGGAAAAGACTATCTTTTACAAAATATATAACATAGAATCATAGAACAGTTAGGGTTGGAAAGGATCTTAACGTCATCTAGTTCCAATACCCCTGATATGGGCAGGGAAACTTCACACTAAACCATGTCACCCAAGACTCCATCCAGCCTGACCTTGAACGCTATCAGGGAAGGAGCATTCACAGCTTCTTTGGATGACCTGTTCAGTGGCTCACCACCCTCACAGTCGAATCATTGAATCATAGAAATGTTAGGGTTGGAAAAGGCATTATGATCATCTATTTCCAACTCCCCTCCCATGGGCAGGGACACCTCCCACTAAAGCATGAAACCAAAGGCTCTGGCCAACCTGGTCTTGAACACTGTCAGCAATGGAGCATTCACAACTTCCCTGGACAACCCATTCCAGTGCCCCACCACTCTCACAACAAAGAATTTCTTCCTTATATCCAGACTAAACTTCCCCAGTTTAAGTTTGAGACTGTTACCCCTTGTCCCTCCTCAACATCCTTATAAGCCCCCTTCAGATACTAGAAGGCTGCTAGGAGGTCTCCATGCAGCCTTCTGTTTTCCAGGATGAGCAGCCCCAACTTTCTCAGCCTATCTTCATATGGGAGGTGCTCCAGTCCCTTGATCATCCTCATGGATCTCCTCTGGACTTGTTCCAACAGTTCCCTGTTCTTTTATGTTGAGGACACCAGAACTGTACACCAAGTGAGGTTTCACAAGAGCAGAGTAGAGGGTCAGGATCACCTCCCTCGAACTGCTGGTCACACTCCTTTTGATGCAGCCCAGGATATGACTGACTTTCTGGGCTGTGAGCACACACTGAAGCTAGCTCATGTTCATTTTTCCTTGACCAGTACCCCCAAGTCTTTCTCTGCAGGGCTGCTCTGAATCTTTTCTCTGCTCAGCCTGTAGGCATTCCTGGTATTGCCCCAACCTACTTGTAGGACCCTACACTTGGTTTGGTTGAACCTCATGAGCTTGTCATTGGCCCACCTCACAGCATATTAAGGTCCTTCTGGATAGAATCCCTTCCCTCCCGCATATCAACTAAACCACACAGCTTGGTGTTGTCAGTTTAGGGTGCACTCAATACCACTGTCCATGTCATTGACAAATATGTTGAACAGCATGGTCCCAACACCGATCCCTAAGGAACATCACTTATTAGAGGTGTCCAGCTGGATACTGAGCTGTTGATCACAACTCTTTGCATGCGACCATACAGCCAGTTTGAGGGGGATATGGAACAACGCAACAACGATCAATGTGATCAAATGTAGGATCACGCACTGCTAGCACAGATCAATTGTTGTCCATGAATCAATTACAACATAAACCATGGGCAGAATCTGAGTAAGCAGATACTCAGATGCTGTGTTGAAACAGGAAGCAGTGTTGCAGGTGCTGTGCTGAGAGGAAACAGGAAGTAGTGTTGTACAATAAGCTATATACGTGGCAGAGGATAAGGGAGTGAGGATGGTTTGGGGATTGCCTTATGGGAAGTTTTCTGTATCCAATCAGCACCTGCTGCCGATTAGAAATGGACACATAGCCTTTCTTGATAAGAGGAAAGTATATAAGTGTAAGATTTGAGAGAATAAATGGACATTTTGTTTGCATCAAACTGCGTCCCCGTCCCTCATTGCGACAATCAAACGCTGAACAATTTATTGTGTACAAGCATGCCTTTTATAGAGAAATTTCAAAGTGCTAGAACAATTGATAACACTCAATCAACTTCACACAAACAGAAACTAGCAATAGGTTAATGATTGGCTATAAGTTCAAGTGTCCATAAAATGATCATAGCACTGGGCTAACAGAAACATTCTTGTGTTGCAACTTGCAGTTGGCCTTGATCTGCAGCCATTGTTCCATGATATCCTGCTTGGAGACCTTGCCAGCCACCTCCTCTTCTTGGCAGCACACACTCATCTTTGAGCCTTTCCTGATTACCCTCTTCTTTGCCTGCAAGGCCTCACAAAGTCTCTTGCTCACTACTCGAGTGAAGCTAAGTCAAAAGCTGGATTGCTCACATGTTCCTTAACTAACAGGAATGCTCCCACACCAGTTCTTTATCCTCTGAGTGGTCCATCCATCAAATTAACCTTTGTCCCCATCATAGCCAACAAATGGGTCAGGCAGGATTCCCCCTTAGTGAAACCATGCTGGCTGTCACCAGCCATCACATTGTTTTTCATGTGCCTTAGCATGCTTTCCAGGAGAATCTGTATACATAATGCCATAGTAGCATCAACTGTGTGACGTTGCAATTTAATTTAGTATTGCCAGTGAATTTACTACAAATTCTGACAGCATGTACATTGGGCAGTTAATATTTGGGGCTTTGTTTCTTGGAGTTTTTTTCTTTTGTGATTTTTATTTTTATTTGTTTTTTTCTTTTTTCTGTTGCTTTTTTACTTTCTTCCTAAAATGAAGTTCTCTGCCTACTTTTTAAAAAAAATATGTAACTTGAAATCTTCCCCAAAAGAAGATAGGGAATGAAGCAGAGCTGGTCAAACAGGAAGCTAGCATGCCCACATTTTCTATGTGATGAGAGGTCAGGATTTTTTTTTTGCAGAAGATATTCCATCATAAGACTTACAGTAGATGTCATAATTTCCTGTTGGATCTTTGTAGAGAAGTTGTTGCTTTTGGAGGTTAGTTACAGTTCTCAGACGTTCATCAGTGAAACTCCTATGTGCCTTCAATATCACAGATGTTAAAACCAGCCCATGTCTGGTTTTAACAGTCACAACATGGAAACCAGCTCAGAGCAATGCCAAAAGCTATCATTGGAGTCTTCTATAGTATTATCTTCTATAGTATTATCTTATCTTCTAAAATTCTGAAATTAACGATATCTGCAATGTATGGAATGATCATTAATATTTGGGGGCTCAGTTTAGTAGGCCAGGTCTGCTGGGGGCTGGTAGAGTGGGTCTGACAATGAAAGGGAAGAGTCGTTTTGATAAGACTGCTCAATCTTTAAACTAGATGTGTTGGGAGAGGGGGACATCATACCATCCCAACACACCAAATCAGTTGCTAGCACCTATAGCAAATGCTTGGAGCAATGTAGAGATACTCCAGCTGCTCCAGCAAATGAGCTGGCTTCATTTGGAGCTCAGCTCAGATGGGACCTGATGAAATCCCTCTGTGGTTCCACTGAAGGAGCTGGCAAATGAAGCTGCTAAGACACTGTCCATCTTATTTGAAAAATCTTGGCAGACAGGTGAAGTTCCTGACGACTGGACAAAGGGAAATATAGTCCCCATTTTCAAGAAGGGGAAAATGGATGATCCAGGGAGCTACAGACCAGTCAGCCTCATCTCTGTGCCTGCAAAATCTTGGAGCAGATTCTCCTGGAAGGAATGCTATGACACATGAAAAACAACAAGGTAGCTTGTGACAGCTAGCATGGCTTCACTAGGGGGAAATCCTGCCTGACCAATCTGGTAGCCTTCTGTGATGGGGCTATGGAACTGATGGACAGAGGTAAAGCAGTTGATGTCATCTACCTGGACTTGTGCAAAGTGTTCGACACTGTCCCACACAATATCTTTGTCCCTAAATTGGAGAGAGTTATGGTCAATGGCTCAATGTCCACCTGGAGACCAGTAATGAGTGGTGCTCCTCAGGGATCAGTGTTGAGACAGGTCCTATTCAACCTTTTTTTTGGTGACATGGACAGTGGGATTGAGTACTCCCTCAGCAAGTTTGCTGATGGCATCAAGCCCTGTGGATTGACAGATACGCTGGAGGGAAGGAATGCCATCCAGAGGGACCTTGACAAGCTTGAGAGGTGGGATGATGCCAACCTTATGAAGTTTAATCATGACAAGTTCAAGATCCCACATCAGGGCCAGAGCAATCCCAGGCACAGCTACAGGTTGGGCAGAGAAGAGATTCAGAGCAGCTCTGCAGAGAAGGACTTGGGGATGTTGGTCGAAAAGAAAATGATCATGAACCAGCTTCAGTGTGTGCTCGCAACCAAGAAAGCCAATGTTTTCTGGGCTGCATCAAAAGGAGTGTGACCAGCAGTTCGAGGGAGGTGATCCTGCCCCTCTGCTCTCGTGAGACCTCACTTGGAGTATTATGTGCAGTTCTGGTGTCCTCAACATAAAAGATCAGGGAACTGTTGGAACAAGTCCAGAGGAGATCCATGAGGATGTTCAGGGGACTGGAGCACCTCCCATATGAAGATAGGCTGAGAAAGTTGGGGCTGTTCATCCTGGAAGCGAAGGCTGCATGGAGACCTCATAACAGCCTTCCAGTATCTGAAGGGGGCCTATAAGGATGCTGGGGATGGACACTTGAGGGTCTGTAGTGACAGGACAAGGGGTAATGGGTTCAAACTTAAACAGAGGAAGTTTAGATTGGATATAAGGAAGAAGTTCTTTACTGTGAGAGTGGTGGGGCACTGGAATGGGCTGCCCAGGGAAGTTGTGAATGCTCCTTCGCTGATGGTGTTTAAGGCCGGATTGGACAGAGCCTTGGGTGGCATGGTTTATTGTGAGGTGTCCCTGCCCCTGGCAGGGCGGTTAGAACTATATGATCTTAATGTCCTTTCCAACCCTAACTATTCTATGATTCTATGATTCTAAGTTCTTGATAGTTTCATTCAGAAATCCAGACCTCTGCCATTTTTTTGCTGTGTTCTACAGTTTCTTATTTCTAAGTCGTGCAAGACTGTGACTATACCAAAAGAACCTCTAAAGACTGAGAGTGACAATGGTAACATACAAGTTTGCCCTGACTCTTTGTTCTGTAGCAACTGAAGTGGAGAAAACAAGAAAGGCAGATTTTTTTCCTGAGAAATCGGGATTCATATTGAGCAGCCATTGGAAGTATTAGAGATTGCTGAGACAGTGAAAACTTAGCTGGAATTCTTAGATTCAGGATAGATGAATGCAAGAATAATGTAAGCAAGCCATGATTATGAGGCATGATACCAGCTAATGAAGACAGATGTAGGAAGCAAAGATGAACTGGAGCCCACAAGGCGCAAGTATCTTCTGACAGAAAAATCATGTAAACTTTATTCTCCAATACTAGCTACAGAATTGAGTTGCTTCTTAGGGGAGAGGTAAGGTACTGGACATGAATTTCTTGAATGGGTTTCAGTGTGTTTCCTTTCAGAATCATTTGAGAAATCCTTTTTCTTTTAGTCAGTAGGGATTTGCCCATTTTTTGCTGAAGTTTTTATATGAGCAAGTTTGTAAAATGAGAAGAAATTAAAAAGCTTCATGGTCTTTCTTAAAGAGCTCTGACAGTTACATGAAAGACTGAAGAATTATGAGCAAATGGATGAAGGAAAAAGGGTCTTGCTGACCTATTTCAGCCTCGCAAAGACTTTGTTGTGAAAATTAATGATTGTACACTTAAGCATTTGAGAATTTAAACATTTCAGCTAAGGCATAGATTATTTGAAGTGTCCTCAATTCTGTAATAGGTGAATTAGACACTGACATTTGAGAAGCCATGTACATTGAGATTAAAAGCAGTTCAGATTAAATGCAATTCCCTACATTGAGAAAAAAGTTTGTCCTAACTGCAAATGACTACTTCTACTCAAATGACTAGAAAATTATGTTAATTAAATGTGGGACTGGAATACATGTTGTAAAATATCAAAAATCCTTGTTGTGTTTCACAATAGTATATATATTCAGCTTGTTCACAACCCCACAAGAGAATATTTATCAGTATAATGTTCAATTAAAATAACATTACTCAATTATTCTAGATTTGGTTTGTTAAGCAGTCTGTAAAATTAAGACATAAGTAAGGAGTCGTACCTCTGCAGTCTCTAAATAGCTTCAGAATAAAATAACCTATAGTAACATTGTTTTCAATGTCATAATGCATATAAAAAAAGATTACTCGACCTTGCAATTCCTTATAGAACCTGAGAAAAATAAGATTAAACAAGAAAATAAATCAAATTAAATATTCAAGTACCTGTGCCTTTTATTCCTTAACTTCAGTTCAGGAATATCAGCATACTGTTAAGCTCAAAAAGAAAAAGAAAAAAGTAGGCAGAATGAATCACAACCTATTAGATTGTTTTTTAAGCACTGATTCCATAATAGAATTATACTGAAATTATATTAAACTCTTTCAAAAGTATTGCACCTCTACTTTTCTTTCTAAAGACACTACATTTAAATTCTAGGCTATATTTTGTTGTTGTTGTTCTTTGGTTGATTTGTTTATTTTCTGTTTGGATTTACAGTTGTATAGATATCCCTGTTGGTTAATATCTTACCACAGCAAATCTGACTGTCTAAGAGATTTAAACCTAACATTTCAGAAATGTCTTCAGATCCTTGCCCTCAATGTCAAATGTTGTGGCATCATCTATTGTTTTTTATTCACTTTGGCGTTTCCTCTTTTTAATATTTTATTTTCTTTTTACCTTTTCCTTCTCCCTTGTCCTGCTGTTCCTATTATCTCTAGTCCAACAGGTTCCCAGCTGCAGTTTCCTTTGTTTCCTCTGTTTAACTGGTAGCTACTTTGAATCTATCTCAGTATCTCCAGGTTGCTCTTTCAGTATTTGTTCTTCTAATCAATGTCTTCTCATTCAAAACTGAGGTCTTCTCAGAATTGTCTTGAAAAGCTCTTTTTTTTATTGTGACCAAATAGCTAAGTATTCATCTTTTCTGAAGATCTATAGTCCTGCTATCATTCTAATGGCCATTTAATAGACTCAGAATGTCAGAGAGAACAAGGACAGAAAAAGTACAGCCAGTCAAAGAAAGACTTAAAGCAAATATAGTAAATTTTTATTTGGTTAGCCTGATATAGGGCTTGACATTTTGGAACTTGCAGATTATCTAATGGATTTTGGTTTAGGGAAAAACTTTTTTTTCTTGTGTTACCGTAAATCCACAATTCTAAAATATACACAGTAGTGGTCTCAGGGGCTCATAATGAAATATGTTGCTCAGAAAGACCTTCTTTTATTCATCTAACTTTGAAACTGGGGAGTGTAATCTCTGTAGAAACTGCAGCAACTGTTAAGACATATGTTCAAACCACTCATTTTAAATGAGACTTGCAATTTTCTTTAAACTCAGAATTATAGTTTTATATTTAAATTGGTTTCACTTAATTTCAAAAAAAGTAAGGTTGAGTAACTAGGTATTTAAATGCAGTTTGGTTTGAATGTCAGCAGTTTACTATTGGTAGAAAACAAGGACCTCATGCAGAGAATATCCTGCCTCCAGACTGTTTAGTAGTTAAGCATAAAATGATGTTATAAAAAGAATCCTGTAAAACTATACAGAAATATGTCTTCCCATTATAAAATGTTTTAAACATTTTTTAAAAACAGTTGAAATTTCCTATAATTTTCTATTCTCTATTGCTATGTTTTAATTCTACAGAATATTTCAAACTTCATTTAAAAACTATGGGCTCTTTCACTTTTAAATTCTTCAGAGCTTTCTCAGGATGTTTTAACTTATATATTTCAAATTATCTCATCTGCCTGCAGAAAAACAGAAGCCTCTAAGGTAACCCAACCTAATGCATTTATGAATGGGTAGATTAATTTCAGCACATTAAGTTGCATTCAGGAACTACCTGCAAGCTGGATACAATATACAGCATGTAGAAAATGTTTTCAAGTACTTGGTATTTTTATTGCAGCTAGGATATTCCTACAGGATAGTTCCACAGAGCAAGAAACAAGTTATCTACCTTAAGTAATAAAAATATGCCTTCCGTGTGACCAAATGGAAATCTTAGTGGCTGCACACTAAGCAAAGCCTTCCAATACATGAATGAGTTACACAGCTGTTTCTTGCACTTGATGCCCATTCCTTTTAAGGTTATACTTGTGTCATCCCATTTCTCCAAGCTCAGCAAAACACTGCCAAGGAAGCAAACCCACTACTAAATAAAATGAAGAAATCAAAACAAACACTATTTATGAACTATGATATCCCAGTACATACCTATTTGCTGTCTTCTGTGATGCGTACGTACCAGATAGCTGAAGTAACAAAAACGTATCTGGTTGTAAATTTCTTGGCTTCTTGTTGCTTTTAAGGAAACACACAGCTTAATCAAAACTTTAATAATTCATAGCATAATTGTATTTGACAATTTTCTTTTACAGTTAAGTCATCTACAGTTCATGTATTACTATGCATTAACAGAAGTATTTCCACTCAAGCTAGTTTGATAGCAAATGTAAACTGTTTAAAGCTTATAATATAATGCTGTGTGGCTTATCTTCCTCTTTTACATCTGTAGTCAGCTGTGTAGCAAAGAAGACAGAGTCCATAGACTCAGAATAGAAAATGAAGTTATAAGACACCATAACTAAACCTCCCATGAATCACTGGCAGTTCAGACAGAAAGGCCTCAAGTGTCATCTCAGACTTGACATTCTATCTTGTTTATCAATATTTCTCTAAATCAATTTCACAAAATATGAATTTAGTTTCACTTTTTTCATGTGTTGTACGATGAAAAAATACAAAAATACAGGTTTATGATGACATTAAAATTCCATTTTTGAGGTCAATATTTGTGTAGATCTCTCAGAATGAAAGGAATAGAGCATCATTTTGTCTGTTCCTGGAATATTTTACAAAACAGTAGCAGTAACACTTCATGGCTAATTTTATCAAAGGCAGCAGCAAGACCCAAACAAATCAGTTTGAGGAGTTAACTCACTGCCATTGCCAAGAGGAGAGAAGCAGGCAATGAACCGTTGCAGTTCTCCTGTCTTATGTGCTGATTAAGGTTAAGGATTTTAGACATCAGCAGAGACTGGGATAATTATACTTATGCCCAAAGATTATTTCTTTCAATACAGTTCCCTAGAGAGGGGCTGGGGCCCTGATTTACTAGCAGAAGGCTCTAGAAAGGCTGCCTATTTCTCTTGGAACCCAAGACAAACTTGGGACATTTTTCCAGGGTGTGAAACACAAATTGAACAAAGACAAACTTGCAAAACCGTGCACACTGCACATTCTGCATTTGTCCTCACAAGATTTAGCCTTAGTCAAGTAGCAAGGAGAAAGTGTCACTCAGTAATTTGGTTCCAGACCTGCTGAAATTCTTTACTGTAAACCTATATGAAAAAAATGCAGTAATTTCTGACACTAGTAACAGCCGGTTGATTGGAAATTTCTGTATATTAAGGTTGAATACAGTTTTCTTACACAAGAAAAAGATGTGGTTTACTATTTCAAAATCCACTTGATTCATCTAAGAGGACTATCAGTGGAGGGAGATACTATATCTTATTCCATTCCATTACCAGCTGATAGGTGAATTTACTTTTGTACTATAGCATGAAACACATTTCATCACTAAACCAGACATTATAGGGTATTCTTAATGTTCTCATTATCACCATGAAATCCTGCAGTGTCACATACAATCCTGTAGTGGCAAGTCTTAAAACTAGCCCCTGCAGAAACAACAGAGTAGCATAAATGTTCAGTCTACATAATTCCATAATTCTACTGACATGAAGCATAGACATTAAAGGATATGACAATCTCATTATACTAATTATTTTGCTTTTCCAGATACTTTCTGAGTTTTAAATTTTTTAAATAACTTTTCCTGTATCCACTTTAACCTTGGTTGTCAACACAGTTGCTTCCACTCCTCTATTTTTGTGTAAAATAGTATGTGTGTTTATTGCCATATTGCTCATCATTAACTGAATTATTCTGAAGGTTTGACATTCCTGATTCTTTTTGTTTCCCAGGGAACAGTAAGTCAACAAATTTAATTATATTTCTTAGAATAGATCGGAAAACAGTTCAAACTCTTTAGGTGTGTAGCGTTATATCTTCAAGATGTTTCTGTTTAGGGCATTTCTCAAAATAACCCCTTTTATATTTTAAGCAGATTATTTCTATCATATAACCTTGCTTTAAAATTGTTAAGGATATTACTAACACAGTGTGTTTATTCTGTATATATAATAAAAAATCAGTAGCCTGATTTTGAAGCTCTTCCATCTATGACTTGACTGTGAATATTGCAAAATCCTGTCCTACACATCATCTACTGTTTTTTTCCAAGAAAAGAAGGTTTTAACTACATATTGCAGCTAAAATCCAGGTAGCAACTAACTACTACAAGGCTGCTTGTTCACACCAGTCCCTTTCCCCTTTTCCAGGTGGGATGGGGAGGAGAATCAAAAGAATGTAAAATCTGTGAGTTAAGAACAATTTAATAGCTAATATGAAGTTCAATGCAGTACTACTACTACAAATGGTAATAATAATAATAACAATGATCAGAGAAATAAGGAGAGAGGTATAAGAGTAAAAAGGAAAAGAAATGGAAAAAAATATCCAACAAACAACACAAGTGATGCACAATACAATTGCTCATCATCTGCTGAGTGTTACCCATCCTGACTTGAGCAGCGATCTCATCCTTTAGGGTAACTCCTACCAGTTTACACACTGGGCTTAATGTGCTGTGGTATGGAATACCCTTTTGGCTAGTTTGGGTCAAATGTCCTGTCTCTGCTCCCTCCCAACTTCTTGTGCCCCTCCTCTCTGGTAGAGCACGAGAGACTGAACAGTCCTTGATCAGGGTAAGTGCTACTTAGCAACAACTAAAACACTGGCATGTTACCAGCATTATTCTCATACTGAAGTCAAAACACAGCACTGTGCCAGCTACTTATAAGACAATTAACTCTATCTCAACTGAACATGTTATTATCAATGTCCAAGATATTCCTGAAAAATTCATATGTCAAGGGAATATGACAAATTTGCTCCACATACACTATTTACAATGTTTCTTTCAACACAAGAGAGGAAAGGAAGGACTGGACTAAGGACATCTGTTCCACAGAATTTCATCTAATTCTGTATCTTGAAGAATGAGGTCAAGGCAGTCAAGTCCTTGTGGATCTGTGACAGTGTCTATCTGTAGAATATGCACACATGTTTAAAGAATGTATTGCCTGGAGTTTATATAGCTATGCAAATTTTCTTCAAGACACAGATATGTTTCCTTACCAGATAGACTACTTCAGTGTGAGGTCAAATATGGGGTTAATTTATCTCCAAAATAGATTTACATGTCAATAATCTAAAGTAAAAGATAGGTTAAAACAACAAATTGAGATTAATATTTTTTTCATCCTCTCTTCAAGTTGCTTGATATTGAATAACTCCCTCAATACTTGTCTGTTTCCAGGGGTTTTTCCACAAATTGATGACAGTGTTAAAGGCAATGTGTTATTAGAATGAAAAGCTGTGCCAGGATTCTCTAGATTAAATTTGTTTGAATAAGTAGGATTATCACTGGAAAATGAAGTGAGACTCTCAGAGAGCAGTAAATAACAACTTCAAATGATTTATCTCTGTATGATGACAAAGTAGTATTTCAAAACTGAAGATGCAACAGTGAAGATACTCATACATTTGAAAAAAATAAGTGTGAATACTCTTACAAAATGAAATGGCTTTCTACTTGTATTTATCTACAAAAACCAACACAAAAATAAACCAAAAACACCCCAATAATCAACCTTTAAGATATGAAATACATTACGTTTATTATCGCTCTGTGTTGCTTATACAACCTGGTAATCTTCAGTAACTCTCAGCAAAATACTCAGGAAAAAAATTAAATACACATGAAGTAATGGGATGTAATAATCGACCTTTTAAAATCTATTCACACAGTGCTTTCTGTAAACCTGTCTGGATTCCTGATTCCAGATATTCTGAAGCTACATGAGGTTTTTATTCCTTAAAATCCTCATGTTGCACTGCACCATGAAGCATTCTCTTTGATTCTGACCTGTGAAGACCCATTTATATATTGATATTGTTATTTGAGGGTAAAATAATACAGTACCAGTAGCAGTTATTTGGGGAAAATAACTGTGAACAAACATATTTATGACTGGTCAGTAGAAAAAACATGAATGATAATTTGTTAAGATGGAAAATTGAAGTAGCTGTTCACAAACACTGATGTGCAGCATTTATCCAAGCTTTTAGTTTAAAATGATGCTGTTTGTGTGCTTTTGAAACTTAATATTCACACATCTTTCTAAGCTGTGATAACTTTAATCTTCTTAACAAATAATAAAAAAAAAAACTAGCAAAAAATTAAGTATCAAATATTCTAGCCTGTGATCCTAGCACCTAAAAAGGAATTTCAATTAGCATAATTTGTATTTCATGAAAACTTTGTGATGTAATCACAGCCTTAACTCACAATAAGAAGTCTTTAAGCCATTCTTGCATTAACATATAGCATGGTGTTAATTTTGTTTTACTTAGAAAAATCTAGACTTTTAGCTGATGGTGTAGGGAACTGTAACAAACCCTGTTTCCAGCATGTCATTTGTATAATCACTGACATAACTGATCATGCTTTTACAAAGCAGGTGAGCAAATATTATATTGCCAGTGTAGTCTGTGCCTCATGATGAGCAGTGGAGGGGGTGAAAAAATTGATTTTTGCAAAATGGAAGAGGACAAAATGAGTGAGGAACAAAGGACGTTGCTCTTTTTCACTGAAAGATTACAAAAGACAGCTAATAGCAGAAATAGAGAAAGCTTTCAGTGTTGACAGTATGGTTTGACTATCAAAACCAATTCTGTAAGCAAACATTTCTTATTGTATCTTCACCTTGCAGCAAAGTTGTAGACACATATATAAAACATATTTTCAAATGAAAAGGGTGATTATGTACATACATGCATATGGCTAGCGTAGAATGAATTATTCAGAATTAAAGTCTTGCACTGATTCATGCAAAAATTTATTGATCTATGAGTTCCAGATAACTGACCCTGAATTGTTTGCTATCTGGAATCATACACCTGTGTTGTGGTTTAAGCCTAGCAGTAACTCATGCAGTTCCCTCACTCACTCCCCCTTCTTTCTTCTGCCCCACTCCCAGGTAATGGGGAGGAGAACTGAAAGAATGAAACTCCCACGGGTTGAGATAAGAGCAGTCCAGCAACTAAGATATAACACAAATCACTGCTGCTACCACCAATAATAATAATGGTAAGGGAAATAACTAGGGAAGACAATACAACTGCTCACCACCTGCTGACCAATACCCAGCCTGACTTGAGCAGCAATTTAGCCCTTCCATTTTACTGCCCCTGGTTTATGTAGTGGGCATGACGTGCTGTGGTATGGAATACTTCTTTGGTTAGTTTGGGTCAGGTCCCCTGTCTCTGCTTCCTCCTGGCTTCCCCTCCTCCCTGATAGAGCATGAGGCTCAGAGAGTCCTTGGTCAGACTAAACATTTGAGCAGTAACTAAAACCATCAGTGTTATCAATGCTGTTCCCAGGCCAAAAGTCAAAAACACAGCACAGCAGCAGCTACTAAGAAGGATTAAAAATTACTGCTACTGCTGAACCCCAGACAACCTGCGTCCTCAACTGCTGTTCATCCTGGCCTTATTTCTGAGTTGTCTTCAGTGTTATGTCATGGGAAAATGTTAAGTATCATAGTCTAAAGGAGATTGCCAACTTACTTTAGTTTATTTTCCTGTATAAAAGTGGAGGGATTTCCCTTCAGATTTTCATACTCTTCTATAGTCAATGGGAAAGATATTCCTGCAGCACTGTACCTTCACACTTTCCTTGTAGTAGATATAGAGGTGAGACTGAAGAAATGAAGCCTGGTCCCTGAATTCTGTGCCACATCTACTCAAGAATGAGTTCAGATAGTGGATATATTATAAGAAACATTGCAGTTGTCGCCAGCTGGGGAGCTGTTTTAACAATAATAGGCATCGTGCAAAAAACTGTCTGAGAAAAAGGAGACAAGAACCAGTAAAAAGAGGCCTCTCCATAGGTGACAATTTGGGTTTTTCTATAGTATTTTGAGTTCTTTTCATTTTCTGACTAATACGATTATTAAAGTTCAGTGTTGCTACGGCAACCTCCCAGAACATAGTTTCCTAGAGGCTCACAGAAAATCCCAAGGAGAAAAAAAACAGTTAATTCCTAACTACCATGCACTCAAATTTTCATTTTTTCTAGAATTTAGTTTCTCACTTCTTTGAGCTCATTTACTTATAATAAAAAAAAAAAAAAAGAAAGAAAAATACTCCTTAACATTCAGGAATATGTCTCACATACTATCATGTCCCTGAATTTTCCCTATTGTAAAAAAACTACATCTCCTGTGACCTTGTTGTCTTTAATTTGTTACATAAATTTTTCAGTTTTTACATGTGCTAAAGGTCAGGCACTGAACAAAAAACATTCCAGAAAATTTAAAAAATGACAAGTAATTTTTTTTTTTTTTGGTGTCTATTCAAATAAAGTCTACTGGCGAATCTGATTAAATACACAATTCCCAAATAAAGTATGCACTTTGGACTGAATTCAGTCTGTGCTAAAGCTAAAACACAGTAGAGGTTTACAATTCAAAGAAAGAAAATTAACCTTGAATGGATATTCCTTATTTGGATGTGAAAAATAATTAAAATTATTATTATAAAATCAGCTTGAAGGAGACTATGTAAATTACATAATCTTATCTGGTCTTTCATATGTATATGCCTGTCAGAAAGATACCCATGCTTTTTATCACACATAATTTCTTAATTTAATCAATCCAAGCAATATAGCTCACTCAATATACAACATTTTCAGATCACCTATTTTAAATGAAGAAAAGTGGAAAACATATTTCTTGAACTGCAAAGAGACTGCAATACATAGAACTTCATTTTAGTGAATTTGCAGATGTCTCTTATCCATCTCTCCTCTATTTATGTGCCTTTAGCTGGTGCTTAGGAGAATAGAAAATATCTATTTAGGAAAACAAAAAAATCAGATTTTATTTTCACATAAGTTTTAACATGTCCATTAAATTCTACAGTACGCTAAATGCACTGAGTGTTTGAAAATAATAGCTTGTAGTCTCAGCGAACTCCTGCACAAGGTAGTATAACCACTGCAGATTTTCTGGTTGTAATAAGCTTTGCTATCTGTTTTAACTCTGTTTTATTATCTGACATTTCTCAAGCTGTCATCATCCCTAATATTTTTAGTACTATAATTTTTTTTAAGGCAGGCTTGTAAATGATGCATATCCCTACTAGGCTTATTAGCAGACCTTTCCTAGGCAAATATCTCCTTTCCCTCCACTCCAATTAGGCAGTTTCTCATCTATATTCTTTATTCCTCCACTGCTAAAAAAAAAAAAAAAAATATTAATGAGCATGTTGGAAATCAAGTATGTATATTTGCACAGATTCTACAAAATGCTAGTTCCTTGCATGTTATGGTAGACAGCACCCCATTTGTAATGAGTGAAAGCATTACTATTTCCAAACTCACAATCTTCTGGTTTATCAGTCTTATATTTCATTCTCCTCTTCTAATTCACTGTTATCATCATATTCTTGATAAGAATGCAACTCATTAGCTTTGCTGCTGTCACTGATTCAATTCAGATAAAAGATATAGAGTATAAATTACTAAGTTACTGGTCACATGAAAGCATGAAGTAATAAAAAGATGCAGAAGAAAACCTTTTCCTTATTTTTTTTTTTTTCTGAAATTTGAATTTCCATCTTGTGATGCCTGAGGGTGTCATACCCCCCTTCCTGTTCTCTCTCTTCTACTAAAAGGAAAGAATCAATGAGAAAGAGAAGATTAAATTCTTATTTATGCATATTTACAATTATGTTCGTGGAAAATCTGTTAATTGTACATTCAGAAATGAGACCAAATTGAAGATGGGAAGAACATAGTGAATTAACTAGAGGATGGATTGTTCTCTATGCGGAGAAGACCATAGCAGTTAAATAATAAACACTCACTTTTGATCCATCCAGGAGTCTGAAATTACTTGAGGGTTGGCTTGTTTTGTCGTTTTTTTGACTTTGCAGTCCATTTCATCCTCCCTCATTTCATCTATCCACTTATTATTTTATTGTAATCATGATATGAAATGTGAGATTCCATGTTCAAAAAGAAATTCATAAGCATCTTTTTAGAAATCCAAACTCACATTCCTTGTAATCACCTACTTACCTTGTAATCATCATGGCCCCTGAAAGTCTTCTGTTTTATAAAAATGCTGGGTTTTTTTTCCAAAGCTGAGATATGAGATCTAGAAATGAGAATTTAAGTGCTGTTCTTCAGTTTTTATCCTGCCATAAAATGTGTATGCCACAGCAATGACTAAGTTGCTTAACAATTTTTGATTATATGGTACTCGAATAGCTCATATGAAAAGTTTTGAGAAGAGCTGCAAAATAAATAATCATCGTATGATTGCCAATTTAACCCTCAATAAGGATAAGAATGAATAAATAAAATAAACCTCTTTAGGTCACCTGGTAAACGGCTTTAAGTGAAGGAACATTGTGGTGAGGATGCATTCCTTTCCTTCTCTTTGCAGGTCGGGATCTTCATGTCAGTCATAGCTTCTCAAGAAAAGAAGTGTGGAGTAACAGGTGAAAGAAAACTAAATCTTCACACTGAATTCATAATTTACTTTGAATGGGAAATGCTTCTGTCCACAGAGACAAAACAAGATTACTGTAATTCTTAAAATTTATATCACTGTTGTTGGAAAAGTTTAATGAAGTGGCACATCTTTTAGAACAGATGTCATAGAAAGCTAAATTATTTCAAGGATTATGTAAGTGAAGGGCATACTGGAAATGAGAAAAACAGAGTAAGTGTTTCATGAATGCAATAACTGTATGTAACTCATGCAAATGAAAGCATGTTTAAATCAAAGTTTTCCTGATGCTATATATGTGAATAGTAATCCCTGTTTGCTAAAAGTAGTTTATATTTGGTTTGGGTTTTCTATGAAAAATTTCAAGTCTACAGGAGTCATTAAGTAACTAATTTTATTGCATGTGAGATAGATTTATAAAAAAATGTGACATCAGATCAAAGGCCAACAGATTCACAGTTACTGACTGAGAAAACAAGTGACATGAGGTGCAGAATGAGAAAAAACCTTGAGTTAAAAATAAAAAAATATCATGGCCTGAACAAAGTCACACCACCCTTGAGGGCTGTCGTACTGAACATGCTAGAACTTCAGTATGAACTGGAGTCAAAGGCAGCCAAGTAGTATGCCATGATTGATATTGCCAATGCATTCTTCTCAATTCCTCTGGCAGTAGAGTGCAAGCCACATTTTGATTTTACTTGAAGGGGCGTTCAGTACACTTGGAACCGAGTGCCCCAGGGGTGGAAACACAGCCCTACCATCTGCCATGGACTGATCCAGACTGCACTGGAACAGGGGCAAGCTCCAGAACACCTGCAATACATTGATGACATTATTGTGTGGGTCGATACCGCGGAAGAAGTCTTTGAGAAAGGGAGGAAAATAATCCAAATCCTGCTGAAAGCCGGTTTTGCCATAAAACGGAGTAAGGTCAAGGGACCTGCACAGGAGATTCAATTTTTGGGAATAAAATGGCAAGATGGATGTTGCCAGATCCCCACAGATGTGATCAACAAGATAACAGCAATGTCTCCACCAACTAATAAGAAAGAAACACAAGCTTTCTTGGGTGCTGTGTGGCTCTGGAGAATGCACATCCCAAATTGCAGTTTGATTGTAAACCCTCTCTACCATGTGACCCAGAAGGAAAATGATTTTAAATGGGGCCCTGAGCAACAACAAGTCTTTGAGCAAATTAAACAAGAGATAGTTCATGCAGTAGCCCTTGGACCAGACTGGATTGAGACAGATGTAAAAAATGTTCTCAACACTGCAGCCAGGGAGAATGGTCCCACCTTGGAGCCTCTGGTAAAAAGCTCCAGGGGAGATTTGAGGTCAACTCCTTGGCTTTTGGAGTCAGGGATACAGAGGATCTGAGGCCAGCTATACACCAACTGAAAAAGAGACACCGGTAGCCTATGAACGGCTTGAGCTGCT
The DNA here is from genome assembly GCA_032466535.1 of Forpus xanthops. Classification (NCBI taxonomy): domain Eukaryota; kingdom Metazoa; phylum Chordata; class Aves; order Psittaciformes; family Psittacidae; genus Forpus; species Forpus xanthops. The sequence continues at coordinate 6,592 of JASSUY010013396.1, read as the reverse complement.
TCGGAAGTGATTGACACTGAAGTACAGCTCCTCCTGGCACCCTGGTTGATGTGCTGGAGTGGTTGTTCAAAGGCAGGGTCTCCTCTACACACCATGCAACTGATGCTACATGGATTAAGTGGGCTGCACTAATTACACAACGAGCTCGAATAGGAAATCTCAGTCGTCCAGGAATTCTAGAAGTCATCATGGTCTGGCCAGAGGGCAAAGATTTTTGGAATGTCTCTCCTTAAATTGGAGAGACATCAATTTGATAGATGGACCACTTGGTGGATAAAGAAGTGTCTGGAAGGCCACCCACAAAGAGTTGCGGTCAATGGCTCAGTGTCTAATTGGAGACCAGTAACGAGAGGTGTCCCTCACGAATCAGTGTTGGGACAGGTCCTGTTCAACATCTTTGTCGGTGACATGGATAGTGGGATTGAGTGTGCTCTCAGCAAGTTTGCTGATGGCATCAAGCTGTGTAGTTTGGTTGATACGCTGGAGGGAAGGAATGCCATCCAGAGGGACCTTGACACGCTTGAGAGGTGGGCTGATGCCAACCTTATGAAGTTTAATCATGACAAGTTCAAGGTCCCACATCAGGGCCAGAGCAATCCCAGGCACAGCTACAGGTTGGGCAGAGAAGAGATTCAGAGCAGCTCTGCAGAGAAGAACTTGGGGATGTTGGTCGACAAGAAAATGAACATGAACCAGCTTGAGTGTGTGCTCACAGCCCAGAAAGCCAATCATATCCTGGGCTGCATCAAAAGGAGTGTGACCACCTGGTAGAAGGAGGTGATCTTACCCCTCTGCACTGCTCTCGTGAGACCTCACCAGAGTATTATGTGCAGTTCTGGGGTCCTCAACGTAAAAAGAACAGGGAACTGTTGGAACAAGTCCAGAGAAGAGTCATGAGGGTGATCAGGGGACTGGAGCACCTCCCCTATGAAGATAGGATGAGAGAGTTGGAGCTGTTCAGCCTGGAGAAGAGAAGGTTGCGTGGAGACCTCATAACAGCCTTCCAAAATCTGAAGGGGGCCTATAGGGATGCTATGGAGTGTCTCTTCATGAGGGACTGTAGTGACAGGACAAGGGGTAATGGGTTCAAACTTAAACAGGGGAAGTTTAGATTGGATATAAGGAGGAAGTTCTTTACTGTGAGAGTGGTGAGGCACTGGAATGGGTTTCCCACGGAAGTTGTAAATGCTCCATTGCTGGTGGTGTTCAAGGCCAGGTCAGCCAGAGCCTTGGGTGGCATGGTTTATTGTGAAGTGTCCCTGCCCCTGGCAGGGGGTTTGGATCTTAAGATCCTTTCCAACCCTCACTATTCTATGGTTCTATGTAATTCATAAGCAGTATTCTACGTTTTTTTCAGGATATTAGAGGTCACATTTTCATTTACAAGGATCAGAATAAAAAGTTCTTATCTTTAAAAATGTATTTGCCTGTAAATTAATGAAAATAATAATGCTTTAAGAAAGACATTAAATATGAGACTTATGATGAATTTGCTCAAAATGACAAATGATATTCAGTGTTTCTCATGGTTTTGTATTTCACGGAAAGTTATTTTGATGTATCATCAGAAACAAAGGATTTCTCTTCTGGAAATAAAGAATGATGTGAGAATCTGGATTCCAAATAAAGCGCTTCTTCAGTACTTTGAATAAGGTTTGTTAAATATGAATCTGGTCTTTTTGTTATGAATAGTTATGATAGCTGTTATTGAGAGTATTTCAAATAAAATTGTAAAAATATCATCTTCTTCCCTTCATCCCATGAAATAAATTGAAGAGTAGATTTGGAAGTGTTTGCTGCATTAGTCAGAGGAACGAAGAAGTCAGAATGCTTTTTTTGTGATATTATATCAGTCATTACTGTTGCAACTTTTCGACCTATTGTCACACCCGATCTTCAGATGCCAGGGAGTCACCAGAACAGTAGTAGTTTGTTTTGCTTAGTCTACCTCCAGAAAAGAAATAATCTGAAGCTCATGCACAGTTTTATACACTGTGCAGCAGATTTTCACTGTCTTGACTGCTGCTGACCAGAGCCATGGTGAAATTTTGATGGAGAGTGGACCGCTACTGGCAAAGCACAAAAGTAGAAACTTCCTATTGCCTCCCAATTTAGCATGCACTTGAGAATAGAGAGATTGGTTTTGTTATTACAAATCTGAAGGCAGAGTACATTATTTTACAAATTCAAATCCAATCATTTTATAAAATAACACGATAATTATAATAACATTGAGCATGCACGCAGTGGCTGCATAAAGAGCGATGTATTGAGAAACCATCACAACAGAAGAAAATGTTGCAGTATAATTAACCCACCATTAATAGGAACAGGCATCCAAATACTACCTGGCTTCCTTTTACTCTCCTCCTTCTAACCTGCAGCAAAAATTTATAAATGTGAGCTTTAAAAGCATTTCCCCAACACTTGCTAGTAATTCTATTCACCATTGCTGACCATATCTCAGCATCAGTACAGAATATAAAAGAGTGCTAATTCTTTGTACCCCTCTTCCTTTGATCACTACTCCTCTAAATAACATAGGAGATTGCCAAGATTTTGCTTTAGTGTTAATTTATCACAAAGAAAGCATCATTGCTTCTTATTGGTTTGAACTGATGCATTACTGTTGAAGTCTAATTTTATACCCCAACCATTGCTAAAATGCAATGTTATTAGACTGAAATCCAGCAGATCTCATAGGCTGCATAGAATAATAAAATTTATTCACTGATTTGTTAACATTTAAAAATTTCTTTAAATGCGCATGGTCATATTGACATCACACCTTTGAATTGTAGTGTCTCTCAGTAACTTCTTGAGCTTTTTGGTCTTTGTTTTTGTTGGGTTTTTTTTGGTTGTTGGTTTTGGTTTTTTTGTTTTTTTTTTTTTTTTTTTTTTTTTTTTATTTTTAACACTGTTCTCTCACTGCAGAGCTTTCAGAGGAAGACAAATATTTCACATATTATGGCCCAGTACATGTCATGGAAATCAAACTCCAGTAGCATTCTCAAAGAAAGCATCTACTATTTGGCTACACTACTTAGCTTTAACCAATTTGCACATGAAATTATACAGTGAATGCCTGAAACTTTAAAAGTAAAGAAATTAACATGAAATCAAAACTGAATACTGACTAAATACATGAAAAGTGCAAAGCTAAATAAATAGACAAAGAGGAAGAACAGTATACTTTCTCTTTCAAAGCTTTGATTTCTGGTTACCAGATCATTGCACACAGCATTAAGAAATCTCCAGGAAAACTATTCATTTTATTTCTAAGTATATGCCTGCGTTATGTCCAAGGTGTAAGGATTAGTGCAATATGGGTAGCTGAAATAGGTAAGTAAAATTCATTTCACTTTACATATATCTAAAAGTTCAGTAGCCCCAATTAAAAGATTAGAAATATATGAGTTATATCAAAATCAACACTTTTTTCCTATTACTGCTAAAAGTAATTATTTTTTATTTTGCTATCCTCTCCAAAATCACAAAATGCAAGTGCAGTTATAATATACATTTTCCTTATCTCCTTATAAGTAGAATTTCAATAATATGTGAAATTGCCGAAATTGCAAATGTAAAAGCATTAATTTTATTTCTGTCTGTTTTTTTCTCTCATAAAATGCTAACAAACTGAAGTAATTATAAGCTTGTCATTTAATTAACACTGTCTTCTATGAAATTTCACATGTAGACAGCAACTGCATTATTTAAGCATTTTATACACATAATATCATATATCTTCACTGGCAATAAAAGCCTACTGATGCAATATTTTCAACCTTCATAAAGTTTCAACACTGAGTATCTTGAACGTTTTGCTTAAAATAAGAATATAAAGAATTATTGTTTAACATGTCATATAACACTGTGTATGATAAGGAGACATAGAAAGGAAGTTATCCTTAATTAGAAATGGAGATATATGTTCAAAAATTGATTTGAGAAACCGCAAGCCTTCCTGACAGTCTAGTTTCCCCTTTGAAATACTTAATCTATATCTTTGAGTTCAAGGATGTGATAAATCTCCATGTTTAGTAAGACTGACCAGCTAAGAAAATGCAGGGTAGAATGCAATTGAAATGTGCATGCAAGCCAAAAAAAAAGTAAGCAACAAAAAACCTCAGAAATAGATATTCTTAAAGGAGAGGCTAAACACTTGTCAGAGGATGACTTTTTCACAAATTGTTTGGTCAAAACTATGATATTTTGTGGAAACATAGTCTTTTTTTTCTGGCTATATAATTTCCTTTTCTGAAGTCAGAAAGTAAAACAAAATATTCATGTTAGTTAAAAACAGCACTTCTGCTTTTATCTAATTAATCTTTCAAACCTTTCCGAGGACTCTAGAATTCTTTTCTCAAATCCCATACTCTGCTATAAATTCAAAAAAATTACGGTGGATAAAATGTTGTTACACCTCATTGCAAAACTGATGTGAAGTAATAGAAAAGTAATCTGGTCTACATTTTTCTTTTTATAATTGTAAAAAAAAACTAGTCAAAGTCAAACCTTTGTTAGTAAACACAGACCTTTTTGTGAAACTTTTTTGAAAACCTCTGAGTTCAAGATGAAATATATGATCTGAAAAAAAAAGATCCAAATCTTGCATCCTTTTTTCAGCCATTCTATTGTTTAGAACACTGTCCAGGCAGTGATAAACTGAAGTTTAAATCACTGCCCAATTTAGATATAGATTGGAACCCTAATATCTAACTTCCATCATAAATGCCTCAAAAACTTCAATTCTCTTGCTCCATTCCAACCAAAGTTATTTATAAAGAATGAACAGATTCAGCTGAGGGAATGACATCATAACTTTATGCATTTGATTCAGACAGAACATCTGTTTGAGGATGTGTGTAATCTGTCACAAGTAAGCGCATTACCTAACAACACATGGATTATGAAGACAGGTTGAGACAGTTGGGAATAGTTCAGCCTGGAGAAGAGAAGGCTTGGGGGAGACTGTATAGTAGTCTTTTAGTACTTAAAGGGGGTCTAAAAGTAATCTGGAGAGGGACTTTTTACAAGCGCATGTAGTGATAAAACAAGCGTGAGTGGCTCAAGATGAGGGAGGGTAGATTTAGATTAGTCATTAGGAAGAAATTCTTTATCATGAAGGTGGTGAGACACTGGATCAGGATGCCCAGAGAAGTTGTGAATGCTCTATCCCTGGCAGTGTTCAAGGGCAGGCTGGACAGGGATTTGAGCAACCTGGTCTAGTGGAAAATTTCTGTCTCTGGCATGGAGGTTGGAAGTAGATGATCTTTAAGGTCCATCCCAAGCCAAACCATTCTTGATATTATATGATGATAGGATATGATTATGATATGATTATGATTGATATGATATGAACAAAAGCAAGCTCTTGTCAATAATTTTGCAAAAAGTTGAAAAGAGCGTTTACCTTCTTATGTCATGAAAAATATTTTACTAAGTATCCTAAATATCTTTTAGACCATGAATCTCCATTTATGGTGTTCATCATGTTCTCCATCATCTTATAGCTTCCTGTGTAGTCCTTGTCATGATATAGTAGCTGGACTCCTGAATATGTGTATTTATTAATACAGGTAAGGCAAACACTGTCAACCAAGAGATTTAGAAACATTTAAATTCCAGAAGAATTGAATTCCATTAAAACTATCTGGCAGCTTATGACTGATATCTTTCCTCTAAAAATACATTTTAAAGGAAATATATCTCCCTGTTGCTTATATCAGCAACTGCATATTTTAGAATATGAAGCACTGGTTAGCATGGATAGGATCTGATATCTATACACCACATATTTCTTCCAAAATCTGATATTGCTGACAGATTGTAGGTCAGTCCTTTCCTCACTGAAAACAGTGAAGGCATTCTTACTGTTGTTAAGATCACCATAAAGTGCACAGTGCAAGTCAAAATATTCACTTAGTAAAGAATTGCACCATTACCATTTATATAAGAAATGTAATGATAATATAAATGAATAATAGACAAAAATTAAAACAGATTTACCATAAAGTGGGATAAAGGAGAACGCATCCCTGAATAAACATTTGATAAGACAATTGCAATAGTACTAGTGAGGAGGAGACTGGTGATTTTACAGTTGGGCATTCTATGATGAATTTAGTTAATGCTACAAGAAAATTAATAATAAGCAGGAGGTAAAAGATTATGAGAATGTAAAGGAAAAAACCTTTTCGTTCCCTCCTCCTCCCTTCCCAAAGGCAAAAATAAAATTTTTAGACCAAATAAAATATGTGGGGGGAATTTTCATTGTGAAGTAAAGACCTAAAAATCTGCTTTTAAACAATATTCTATGTACTATTAATGTGAAGAAATAATTAATTTTGAATTATTCATAGATAGGATGAGAAAGTTGGGACTGTTCAGCCCGGAGAAGAGAAGGCTCTGTGGAGAGCACATAGCAGCCTTCCAATATCTGAAGGGGGTCTATAGGGATGCTATGGAGGGACTCTTCATGAGAGACTGTAGTGGCAGGACTAGGGGTAACAGGTTCAAACTTCAACAGGGGAAGTTTAGATTGGATCTGAGGAAGAAATTCTTTACTGTAAGGGTGGTGAGGCACTGG
>JASSUY010013395.1:0-18677 GCA_032466535.1 Forpus xanthops | reverse complement strand
ATTTTCCGGTGAAGACCGAGGCAAAGAAGTCATTAAGAACCTCAGCCTTCTCCAAATCCAGGGTAGCCAGTTCTCCCGATGGCTTATGAAGAGGGCCCACGTTGTCCCTATCCTGTCTTTTATTTGCAATGTACCTATAGAATCCCCTCCTGTTATCCTTAACATCCCTAGCCAAGTTTAATGTAACTCTCTTCTTCAAAGATAGTGAACCCTTTCTTTTTACAGTGTCTACACAGTGTCATTTGCTTTCCCTGTTACATTGCTAAAGATAAATGCTCTGGTGTTTTGAGAAACTGCTGTGTATGTGTTCTAATTACTTGATAGCAGGGTACTGGTGGAGAATGTAATGAAGGAAAGCAGCTGAAGTCAGAAAAGCTGTTCCTGTGGGTAGGTGAGCAGAATAGGTTGTGTTTCAGGGCCCTGTGCTCCCAGAAAGTGCTGGTATGGCTCCAGCTGCCCATTGGAGATGCCCAAGTTAGGATCTGTTCTGCAGCAACTCCTCCTGGCAGCAGTACCAAGGTAAGCTGCTGTTCTTCACCCTGTCCCTCATCTTCCTTGCCCATGCAGGGGCCATCCACCAAACTGCTTCCTGCTTGGATTTGTCTCAGCACTCCAGCAATTGTGTGAGGAGGACCGAGTGCATGGTGCCAAGGTGATGTGATTGTTTGCAGCCCCTTCAGCCATGAAGAGAGGTGCCTAGGTTGAGTTTCATGAGAGGATTTGGCTGTATTTGCCCGAGGGCTGCCCTGTGCTGCCTCCCTGCAAAGCCATGAAGAGAGGAAGCTTTGACAACCCCCTAGGGTACCTACAGCCGGGGATGTGAGCAGAGACTCTGCCTTGTGCTGTCTGAGGGTTCTGGTATGTGAAGAAGTTGTCACCGTGGGGCTGTGGAGGGAGGGCTGAGCTACCCTTGTCTTACACTGATTGCACATGGAGAGCTCTTACCGCAAAGCAGATGTGTAGTAAACTGCTTGTGGGGCAGGTCTGTAAGGGGAGTGGAGGCTGCAGCCCTTGGAGTGCTGTGAAAATACAGTGCGACCCCCAGTATGCACTCTAATTACATAGAACAGACTTGGGATATGAACTTACTCCAGTTAGACCATATTCCATGTGTCCCAGGCAGCAAGGAGGGCATTTCATCCTGCAGCGTATTTAGCCACCATGGTCACCCAAGAGGTGGATGTTTCAGAGAAGGCGATGTCAGGCTGCATTCTGGTGGAGGGTTGTCAGAGAGGGAGGAGCCAGGTACCTATCTCCTGTGCAGTAATGGTGTGTTCAGGCTGACAGATAACCTCATCTAAATGTTGGTAATTGAGTACCAGTCACCATGATACCTTCTTCCTGCCACAGGCTTAGAAAAACTGCTGCTTGCCTTTACCTCCCCAGGATGCTGAACCCAGCGCCCCAAACTGTGGCGGCTGCTCGGGATTGGTGGCATCTTGAATGATACATGTTGGGCTGTCAGAACGGAACGGGAGCAGCACAGCTTGGCTTTGGGAGCCAAAAATAGGTACTAGCATTTCTGAGCTGGAGCCTCCCTTCACTCTCCCCACCCAGCCCTGCCTGTTTGGCACATGCAGCACATAATCCATGTTGCACCAAAGAAAAAACACATTCCTAAAGCAAGCAGTGCGTTAAGTAGTGGACAGGCAGGGTGTGTTATGACATGGGTCCTAAACTGGGGAGCATCGACGATGGTTTGCAGATTTTATATGTGCAATGGGTATAGAAAAGAGCACAGCTATCTGCTGCATTGCCATGTGGAAAGACATCAGAGATGTTCAGAGACATGCTGTAATAGGGAGCCTGAATTCCTTTCACCAAAGAGCTGCTCAGATACTTGTAATTGAATGACTGAATGATGAATGTGTCATACTTGAGATTTCTCTGGATCTTTTCTCTCTTTTATTCTGCAGCTCTGTGGATCTGTCATTCTTTCACCTTTGAGTCTGCTCTCTGGAATCAGTACTTGTCTGCTTCTGCCAAACCCCAAAAGCTGCATTTCAGTAAAACCCTGATTATTCAGGAAGGGTGAAGTCTGATTCACAAGGATAACGCTCTTTGAAGGTAGACTCCTTTAGTAGTGACTGATTTAAACGGGTCCCATTTTAGTATGCCTGTTATGCTGTTCTCAGGGCCACACAAAGGAGGAGGAATTGTGCAAGGCCATATAGGTCAGGGTTAGTTATAGGAATGTCAAACACAACTGCACCGTGGGGTGTTAATAGTGAGCAGGCACATAGTCAAAAGCAGTCAAAAGAGCCAACTAACAAAAGCCACAAAGCTAATCTGTCTGGTTCCTGATGCTTCCCAAAAGCTCAGTGTCTGCACACTCATGCTCTGTTCTGGGAGAAGTTTGGGATGTAAGACTGATCCATATCACATTTTCAAAGTGTTCCAGTAATGGGATGAATCACTTTGGTGGAACATCTTTGGTTCTCAGTTTCTCTCATCAGGACACATCTAAAAATGAAGCAGTGTGAGCATGTAACCAGGCCAGGTCTCTTCCTACTTACTAACACCAAGTTCTCTCCACTGGATTCATGCTTAACTAAAGCAATGGTAACCTGACCACTGGACACACAGCAGGGACCTCTTGGGTTAAACTTCAGTTGAGGAGTTTGTCATTGTGTGGAGGAAGAAAACTCCCAATCTTTGGCATGCAAATAAGAGATTCCTCCTGTCCCAGCAGCACTTTGTGGGCAGGGTGGAGAGCAGCCAGGGAAATGTAACCACATTGAGAAATGTAAAAACCCTTTCAGTGTACACTTGAAGAGAAGGCTCTGGAGCAATGTTTCCTGCTGCCCAACTACAGGTACTGCACATGCTGGAGCGTGTGGGAAGCTTTGAGCACTTCAGGTTTGCAGAGGTTTATGCTCACTCTTTCCATCACTTGCTCTTTTCTTTAAGACTCAAGGCTGCATGATGGACTGTGAGCCTTGAAGGCAGGTTTATGGGCACTGAGCATACCACGGGGGGACCGAGTTTTCTCTCCAGAATGAAAGTGTGAGTTTTGCAGCTTTCCAGATACCTGTTAGTCTAGGAGAGAAACTGAGATCAGACCTCCTGAAAAGGTTTTCTAGCCCAAAGGAAGCTGTTAGAGCTTTAAAATGGGCCATGAGACTTCATTTTTACAGAAGGAATATAAGAGAGTGGGAAGTTTTAGGGATTGAGTGTAACTTTTGAGCCAGGATCTTGGACGATCACGTGAGTCCATTGGGCAGACTGCACACACGTGCATGCACGTGTGCCTGTGGGCACATACCATTGTGGTTTCTGAGTTAGGTTTTGTTGTTTCTCGATATTCCCATTAATATTCAATGTATTTATCTTGGTTGCTGGTAATTACAGCAGTGAAAGTGCTGACTCTTCTGGCACATGACATTGGCTCGGGACAGCCAACATGTTTGTGGGGGCCTGCAAAATGTTCTGCCCGTTACCTTCCAACCCCAAGAACATTCCTGGTTCCTCTGATAGCATCCTTAAGCACAGCTCTGCATCTTCCATGTAGATGAATGACTTGACACTTCCAAATACGATTTTTTTTTCCAGGAGTCCTGGGTCATGACTCTAAGCTATTTGAGTTCTACCTCTTCCTATTAAGAAGGGCTTCAGTTATCTCAGCTCTGCACCTGCAGCATCTCTCCATTTCATAGATTATGTTTTGGAAATAAACAAATTTGGCAAGACTGGTGAGCAGTAGTGAGGCAAGCATAATGCTGGTAACCTGATGTGGAAGGTAGTGAGTGGAACAGGAAAGGAATAGTCCTGGGAGGGAGGACAAGCTGGATGAACTCCAGAAAGGGAACAACAGAGGGTGCTGCAGGTCACAGCTGAGCTGGGCTGCGAAGAAGGCAGCACATGTTTCAGTTGAGGTGCGTGGATGCAGTTGTGATCCCTGGGGGTGTTGGGTTGTGTTGTGATGGTGAGAGGAATAATTGGGTGGGAATGATGGGAAGGACTGAGGTGCAGCTGGATGACACCAGGTAGTAGCCAGCAGTTAGTGTTAGGAGTTTGTGTCTCCCTTTAAAACCAGGTCAAGCAGGGTCCTGCTTCTTCTCCCAAGACAAAGGGAGAAAGTGTTTAGGAAGCTGCAGCTGAAACATCTAGTTTGTGTGTGGGAGCCAAGAGCGCTGCTGGGCAGATGAGAGGAAGCACTCACTCATTGTGCATAGAGGTACCCTCCAGCTCCATGCACAAAGGTTGGACGTTGCCTTTGTGCACATTTGGCAATTATCTCATGTGTGTCAATAATGCCTCTAACTTGCCTTAATACCTTTATATGAGAATAAAATTTGTTCTTATATGGTGCTTTTCATGCTCGAGGCAGTTCAAAGCGCTTCGCTAAGCACGGTAATGAGTTAGATCTGGGGAGCGCAGGGATTGTGCAGGCAAATCCAAGGACTATTATGGGCTCTGCAATAACTCACAGAGCAGCCTCTGCTAGAAATGGTTTTATTCATTGAGGGGAAGAATGCTGGCTGATTCTTGTGCTTGTCCTCTGGAAGAGTTTAATGCTCTTCAGCTTCCATGGTGAAACTGAAGCCAACAAGAGACCTTGATGAGGAGCACCACGTGGAGCTGTGCAGCACCGAGGCAGCCGTGTCTGCTATGCTGAGTGGCCCAAGATCAGCTGCAGCTCTCGAGCCTGAGATTTACCTATCTCAAGCTTATTACATTCCTCTGAACCCTCTCACTGCCTTCATGTTGGCTCTGTTATTTGATGTCCTCATTTACCTTCATTTTATTTCTAAGGCAGAAGCCTTTTTGTGCAGTACTTCCCACCCCTAGGTCTAGAAGAGGGATTACTGAGTTTTTCAGTGACACTGTGAAACCTCCTGGGAGTATGGTTGTTCTCTACTGGAATAAAGGGAGATTTAAGGCTAGATCCAAGGAGACATCTGAAGAGAAACCTGAACAAAATTTAGGCTCTTTCGTCCAAAATGGAGTCCTGAAAAACCTGCTCTTGGCTTTCTCTGCTGCAGGAGCTCCTGTGCATGGCAGACTCTTAACTTTCAGTGTTTTAACTTCTTCCTGGGGTCCTGGGTTCAGCAGCAGCAGTCATTTTTCTCCTTCTCAGTGGCTGGTGCAGTGCTGTGTTTTCGACTTTTGGCCTGGGAACAGCGCTAATAACACCAATGTGTATAGTCATGGCTCAGAATGTTTTGGTTTGACCAAGGACTTTCTGACTCTCATGCTCTGCCAGGGAGGAGGGGAAGCCAGGAGGAACCAAAACAGGGCACCTGACCCAAACTGACCAAAGAGGTATTCCATACCACAGCACATCATGGCCAGGATGTAAAACTGGGAGCAGGAACCCAGAAGAGTTCAGTTCATGGCTCGGTCATTGAGTGGTGAGCAGCTGTGTCCTCTTCCCTTGTATTTCCCTGGTCATTGTTGTTATTGGTGGTAGCAGCAGTGATTTGTGTTATACCTTGGTTACTGGACTGTTCTTATCTCAACCCGTGGGAGGTACATTATTTCGGTTCTTCTTCCCATTTCCATCCCCCCTGAAGAGAGGGAGAAGAATGTGGGAGGAGTGAGTGGGTGGGCAGACTGATTTAGGGTTTAAACCACGACACTGAACCTTCTTACAGGCACTTTGGGGGATGTCTTCCCATAGAGACCTTTTCTGCTGAGCTGCTGACAGATTGACTGGCATTTCTCCCTAAAATACTTGGATCAACATGAGCTGGTGTGGTGGAGGAGGGCAGTAGCTGTTCCATGGGCCTGCCCATCTGTGCTGATAGATAGATACCCTGTGAATGACTGCACATCACCATGTGCAGCCCAGGCCTCAAAATCACATCTTTTTACCTTGTCTAGAAAAGGTTAGATGATTCCTAGAACATTGCCCTTAGCTTCTATGGGAATCTATCAATGGTTGGGACACCCTTCCTACTATTGTGTAGGCCTTGATGGAAAAGATACATGATCCACTTGGGCTCTGCAGCAGTATTTCTCCATAGGGAGCCAGATTTTCCCTGTTACTGTATGATGAGCCTCTGACTACAGCCTAAATAAGAAAGTGAGTGGAGTCAAACAGGAATATGCTTGCCCTCTGTGTGTTGTTTCAGCGTACGCATCTTCAGAGACTCATTACTTACACACCGACCTGGCTGGTGCAGTTGATAAGCTGTTTAGTATATTGTGCTTATTGAGTATTTGCCTTCATGGCAGAGGCTCTGCTACACGCAGCAGTTGTAATTAGCAAAACTGTTAAAGACAGTTTCTTTGGCATTTGTGATGCCCCAGGAAGCATCCCATGTTCAAGAGTAGCTTTGAAACTGCTCCTTATGCTCCTGTGAGGCCACTTAGGCTGCTGTTCCCAGGAACAAAGAGAACTTGCATCACTTTTCCACATCTCCCCATACCCCATGATTTGTGAGTTTACTCTAAATAGCAGTCATTGGCTCTCTGGAGTCTGGGGCACCAGAGGCTTTCAAACTACATTGCAAATGGGGCAATGAATAGAGCTGGTCAGTTTGAAGTGTAAACAGGAGTCTTATTATGGAACTTACTTCCATCATAGCAGTGAGGATGGCAAGGTGCCACTTCAGGCTCCTCTGGAATGGGACATGGAGAGCAAGACTACACCCAGCTAAGATTTTAAGTAAAGACTAATACTGCCTCTAATTGAAACCAGACAAAACCAGCCTACAAGTGCTTTACAAAAAGTGGAAAGCAAATGCTTTCTCTGTAGGCATTAATCTTTGTGTCTGACTAGGGTCATAAGCAGTACTGAGAGTGCATGGAGATAAATCAGCTCACTCAGCACCGGTCTATAAAGATCTGTGTCCAGTTTGGCCCTTAATAATGTTTATCTGGAGCTATTAATAAGTTCCTTTCAGTTTCCCCATGAAGATCTGTATGTCAGGTTTACTCTTGCATGTGAAGATCCGTCACTGATTGCTTGGGCAGCTGAATTGGGTAGACAGTTCACTATTCAGTGGTATCTTAACGTTGCATCCTTTGCTGCTGGGGGAGGAATGCTGGGGATGACTTCAGTCTTATTGTAATCTGCTTGTACACATTGCTTTGCTAATTTCATGCCTAGGTATGGCATTTCTATTACAAAGGAGTTTTGTTGCCGAAGCTCTGCTGGTCTGGGTCTTTCCAAAGCTGATCAGAGCTTATGGTCATGTGCTTCTGCTCTCTTCCCTGAGAACAAAACATCATCTACACAGATCCTGGGCTATCAAAGGCCATGAAACAGTTCAAGTGCCAAACACAACCCAAACGGCAGCCTGAGAAAACGATGTCTCCCATAGGGGCTGTTGAATGCGCACAAACGTATGGTCTGTTTTCCTAACGTGCCTGTCAGAACCCTGCTGATGCCTCCAGCAGAGAGAAGTGTTTGGCAGAGGCCACTTCCCCCCCAACTTTACTCTTTGCAGGAAATATAAAGTTTTTTTTCCCTATGTATTTATTTGTGCTTGACTCTAATCACAAAGGGTTGCATTTTTCCCCTTTCTCTGGTGACCCATGAATGTCCACATGCTGTCAGTTCTGCATTTCCTCTTGTCTTTCACAGAGCCTTTTCACCCCTTCCTCTGTGCCTGCCGTACTCCATGCAGAAATTCCATCAGGAGATGAGCTTTCGGATGTGTGAGCTCTATTCAGGTTTATGTAGCACCCTGTGCAGGCTTCCCTGTATTGTTAAATCCTCATTCTCCTGTACAGGTACCCTGGTGAAGGTGTTCTCCTATGAACAAGGCTTTTTAACTCAAGCATCTATGCTGCTAATTTTTCAGACCATTTTGCTGTCTATTGTGTCCCCAAACATTTGACAGTTGATTCCTTTGCTCAGAGAGAAGATCCCCACTGCAACTTAGAGCAGTTTTATTAGCTGACCAATTGCAAGAGTCTGACTGTAGCTCTTCAGGGGGGTTAATTGAATTTCCAGCACTGCAGAAGTTGGTGTACAAGTTCTAATGAGTTAATACCTATTTCTCTTTCAGGCTATGGTTTGCTCATGTGCTGCTGCAGTGTCACTCACCGTCCCCAGGCCCAGGAAGTGCTCGGAAGAAGGGTTTTGTCCATGCTGATGGCTGCGTTGGCATTCCCTTGTTCCTGATGTCATCATGTGCATTACTCTTTCCCTAAAGGTGGGGACTGGTTTCTGTTGCTCGTCCCACTCTTTAGGTCCACTGTGTTGGGTTTTGCAGGCTGCTTCTGAACCCTACAGATCGAGCTCCCTTCCCCTGTAGACTTTTGGGTTACTGGGTCTCTTCTCTCAGTCAGCATCAGTATAGATGTGGTGACTTTCCAGTGCTGCTTTAATAGATCCACAGCCAGAAAGGTGGGCTCCAGGTCAGCTCCCGTGGTGCAGCAGATCCAGCACTGGACTCTGATGCCCATGTTAATTGTGAGAACAAAACCCTACTTTTGTGTGGTTTGTTCCAAAACCCAGTCAGAATCTCTTAGGTGAGTTCAGTTACCCTTTCAGCACTGCAAATAAGATATTCAGGTGAGAGAATCATAAAGTTTTCTGTGCTTAGGCATTCTTTACGTGCATTATAGCTGCCATTTTTAGGTGAAGTGCAAGGTTTCTTTGCTTTATCACATCTAACATGACTGGCATCATTCACCTGCATCAACTAGAAAACAGTAAAACTTTTGTGTGTCAGAACTGACTGCACAAGACTGAGAGAGCTGAGCTGGTTCAGCCCGGAGAAGAGAAGGCTCCTTAAGGAGAGATCTGAGAGCAGCTCCAGTGCCTAAAGGGGATCCAGGAAACGTGGAGAGGGGCTTTGGACAAGGGCCTGTAGGGACAGGACAAGGGGAATGGCTTTAACCTGCCAGAGGGGAGACTGAGATGAGCTCTTAGGCAGAAGCTCTTCCCTGTGGGCACTATGAGGGTGCTGAGGCGCTGGCACAGGGTGCCCAGAGAAGCTGTGGCTGCCCCATCCCTGGCAGTGTTCACGACCAGGTTAGACACATGGGCTTGGAGCAACCTGCTCTAGTCGAAGGTGTCCCTGCCTGTGGCAGAGGTTGAGGCAGGATGAGCTTTAAGGTCCCTTCAACCCAAACCATTGCATGATTCTATGATTCATCTTTCTGGTTTGGAAATTGCTCTTGGTGAAGTATTTGCCCTGTTGTGTGTCAGAGTTCTCACTGCTCAGTTCCTGCAGCAGGAGCCTGTGTGCAGCATGTGCTGTTTTGGGAGGTTTCTGGAAGCCCCATCCTCCATGGACTACTGCATTTGCTATAAATTGTATGCAATACTTGAAAAAAAATGAAAGAGAACAAGTGAATAGGGGTGTTACATGAGGGTTTAATCCTAATGTCTTTCACTGGTACTTTTTTTACAGCTTTCTTTTTAAGCTAGGCATGATACATGAGCTCTGCTCTTTAGTAAAAACACACTTTAACAGCAGTAGTAGCAGTAAACATCAGAAGCATGTCACTAATACTATTCCATGTCATGCCCTATGCTGCATTCTCCAGAAGTAGCAGTTCCTGACTGACATGGCAGTGTGAAAAGTAGTGCCTTGCTGTAGATGCTGAGATGACAATCCCAGAAGGAGCAGATGAGTCCTACCTGATACCTGGTAAGTGGGCAAGAGATCAAATGTGGGCAAGAGATCAAGCTGGACCACCACTTGAAAGGATGGTTTAGACAAAGCTAACAGATCATGAAGCAAGCATCACCCTGAAAGAGGGTTTTAGAGGCAGACTGCAGCCATGTGGGGCTAGAAAAACACCAGATTTGTGAGAAAGCTTTTCTTCCTCTATCAAATATATCTTATTTGTTAGCTGCCTCAGAGGGCTCGCATCCGGAAAATGCCATCTCTTTTTTCCATAGAATGTAAATGTTCATTCCAGATGATACAGACATAAACCTCAACTTCTTCTCAGCCCTCACTGTAGGTTTCTGAACATGGAATGAGAGTCTTTTTGAGAAATGTATTTCTTACTGAATATATACACCTCTGTACTTTCAGAAGAGAAGGGTACTTCTGATAGCCTTAACCTCTTTCTCTACAAATTCCCCATTTTTAGCAATAGAATTTTTTTTCCAAGCATCTGAATTCTTTCCAGGTTTGGTAGTGATTCTACCTATTCTATAGGAGGTGGCTTAGCCCCTTCAGCTTCTCCTGGGCTAGCCTACTCAGTGGGCAGTGATATTCAAAAAGCACCAGTCTATTGCTGTGAGTGAACATCCTTTAGTCTCCTGCTCTGTTTAGTATCACTGAATGTCTTTGTGTCTCACTTAGACACAAAGTCACATTCTGACCTCTTTGAAACTCATTTCATATTTTTTAGAATCAATGCATTTCAAAGGCAGTAGCAGAAATGCCAGGCAGTCAGTAAGCCCAGTCAGGTTATGCTAGAAGTAAAAGTGATGTGTTGTAAGGGCAATGTTTTCTTAAGGAGCTGCTATTCAGGTATATTTGTTGTTTCAATTGGTCTGATTTAGTGGCTCAGGCAGGGGCTGCACTGTAGCATTCCGACCCTAATTTGATTTCTAAAGCTGCCATTCAGGTACTAAGGAAATAAAAATATGTGGTAAACCCACCTTGTGACAGAAGACATATAGCTCCTGATGTGCTTAATGCACAGCGTACCCACTGGGAAGATACAAGGGTTCATGGCATGAGCGCTTGTGTTTCGTATCCCATTGGAGTTGCATGTTTTGCTCTCGTGGCTTTGATCGCCGGGCCCCAGGGAGGAGCATGGAAAAACGGGAGAATGGTTGTGTTCTTCCAGAACTGTTGCCCTAAAGGGATGTTTAAACAAAAAGCCCAAATTAATGTCAGTGAGAAGTAGCAGATTGACAGCTTCAGGAGCGAAGCACTTCACCTGTTTGCAGGCTGCCCATGTTTTATCTGCTGGAGCTGTCAGCTCAGTATCTTCCTCAGCACCAAATGGATTCTTCTTTTTAAACTGTCCTTGTGTCTCGAAATTACTCAGTCCCACATCTGAGAAGGATTCAGGCAGCGCTAATGGGGGTAAGAAGCCGCAGAGCTGAAAACTAGGAGGAAATGTTGGCAGATTTGCTCTGTTCTTGGAGGTGCTTAAAATTTTCAGGAGGCTTGAAATTATTTAAAACTTAAATGTATGCAGAATGATTCAAGGCATAGCTTTGCTTTCAAACTAGAAGGTGCTAGGAACAGCGCTTGTTTCTCTCCTTTGCAAATCAAGGTTTTATCACTGTTGCTGCTGTCTGGAAAGAAACCTTCATGCTTTCCTCTGACAGCTGCCCACACAAGGTCTTGTCCAGCCTTTTGCAGCACATTCAGGAGCTGCAGCATAGAATCATGGAGTGGTTTGGGGTGGAAGGGACATTAAAGCTCATTTAATTCCAACCTTCCACTAGAGCAGGCTGCTCCAAGCCCCCTCCAACCTGGCCTTGAACACTGCTGGGTATGGGGCAGCTACAACTGCAGGACCCCATGCCCTTGTTGGTGGGAAAGCGTTTCGGCAGACACCGTGGTCATGGTGCACAGATCATGTGGCAGGAGCTCAGTGGCAAAAGATGAGTCCTCCAGGACTCCAGGCATCCTTCAGTGGCATCTGATGAGCCCAAGGAGTAGAGACCTTGTGTAAACAGGGCCTTGGATCTGTTGCTTTACAGTATTGGTAATGAGCTGTTGAATTTACTGGATTAAGTCAGATTAGGTCTCTGCACTTTAATGCATCGAATAAATTGACATCTAAAGCTGCACAGTAAGGTCTTCAATGTACCTGATGCGTGAACCTGAAGTTCTGTTACGAAGTTTCAATCTACAGCTCTTTGAGCTTGTCCCTTTTTCAAGTGATGTGGTAAAAATGAAGTCTTAGTATTTTTCCATGAAAACTCCATTATATTTATAGGAAATTCCTTCACAGCATCTGAAGGGGTGATGAGGTCCTAAGGCGCATTCCAGCAGGAAGAAGCAGACCCAAACTAAGGGCTGTAAGATGTGTATGAACAAGATAATTGCTTATTCCAGCAAACAGGACTCTGTCCCTGTCCCAGCCTATCATCCAATGTCTGTATTCTTTCCCATTGCTGTGGATCATTGTCCTTGTCTTCACTACATCATAGCAGTGATGGGTGCCTCTAGCTTTGAATTAAGTTACTGGACTAATGTAATTTTGTTCGTGTTTACTATTCTGTCAGAAGGTTCTAAAACAACTCTGTGCCTCCAGTTTCTGCCATTGAAAGCAGAGGCTACTTGGGGCTCCTAGAATCATTAAATATGTATATTCAGTTTTGAACACCTAAAGCAGTGAATGGCTTGAGATACAAACCAGCCATGACTTACCAGCAACAGCAACGGACACTTGCGGGAGCTGTAGAAGTTGACCCAACAGTGGGATCTGTCTAGTCTCAAATTTGATGCATGATGTTTGCTCCATTTGTAATGTGGCTTTGTCTTCCCACTTGCAGGACTCCACAGATGCAGATGATCAGCCACCTGAGCAGTGGATGGCTTCCAGAGCTGGGGAAGCCACCAGGAAGCATGCCTTAGCCTCTTCTGTTCTGAGTACTGGGCGTATGGGCTGTGTGCGGGTAGAAGTGAAGCAGGTAGCAGCTATGCCAAGAAGAAGGGAAATGAAGGATTCCAGCCATATGATCCAAGACATCAGCAGTACCTATCAGGGAGCCAAAATCCAAAGTGACAGGGCTGTGTTAGTGGCCTGCCATGCTGTGCAGAGGGCAGGTTTAATTGGTATCTGTAAAGTGTGCTGGGATAACCAGGAGCCATGGACTGTATATTTTCCAGGTATCCCCTATTGCTGCTCTAAGATTGTTTCCTTGATTCCCCAAGCCCAGAAGCAATGGCTGTTTCTGTATTCTCTCAGTTCTCTTCGTCTTGTTTTTAGCCTTTCTCCTCTCTGTGTTTTTCTTCTATGTTTGGAATCGCTCTCACATCACTGCAATCTCCCTTCCCTGCTTTGGCTGGCACTGGCACCAGGAGAAAATGGGGTAGTGTTTACGCAGCACTGCAGCTGCTGGACTCAGGAGATGTGAAGTGTGGACCTGCTGTGCTCCCTTTGGTGACTCACACCACCTCTCCCTGGTTCTGATCTCCTTCGACCTTCCTGCCAGGCTAACCTTCTCTGGGGAAAGGACTTGCTTTTAATGTGTGATCCTACCTAATACAGTAGGCCCCAACCTCAGGTAAGACCTTTAGGCATTCCCATTATATGAATAAGAACAAGATTGTTGGTGTCAGTAATTAACATTCCTGTGGGATTGCTGGAAGTGCTTTGGGTAAACACCACCTGGAATCCTCATTTGGCTCTTGAGTTTTTTAAGCTGTAGAGGAGGCTGATCCTGTTCACATGAGAGGGCATGGACTGTCTGCCTCATCTCTTTCTGGATATGCAAAAAGTCTTGCAGCCAAAGATGGGTTACAGTGCTCCAGTGAGAAGTGGAACACTGGAAAAATGAGGGCATTGAAGGTGGGGAAGAGGCGTGGAGACTCTGTTATCAGTTTGTTTCCAGTAATGATCTCATCTGAGAACAAAGGCAATATGACAACTAGAGAAAAATACCAAACTAAGTGTCACTGATAACAATGTGAATGCCTGTGGCACAGTGTCATCCCCAAACAGGCTTCCAGAGATGAAATCTCACACTGGTTTAATGGATGGAAAAATCCAGTTGACTGCAATAACATAAAGCTTTCCCCTTGGGGTTACCTGGATTTCTCTCCTGAATGCCCAGCCAGCCATAGCCCACATCATTATGCACATGCTGATAATAATTAAATGATTCTTTTCCTTTAAAGTGTGGATTGGATGCAGTAATCCCTGCCTTTTGGATTCTGGGTTCCCTCTATCTACATCTAAAATCCCTAAATAAACAAACATTGGATTAGACCTCAACAGCTCCCTCTGCTCAGCAACTGAAGCCTTTAAAAGCATTTCACACCAACTGCTCTGCTCGTGTTTCAGACTCTCTTCACCACTGACTCAAGCCAAGGAGCTCCTTGCTCTCAAACTTGACAGGGAACTAACCTTAGTAACTGGAAGGTCTCGCTCCACCTATGACCCCCTCTGACTGTCGAGGAGTTGGAATTGTTTAGCTGTTGACATCAGGAATGCCGTGAATATGCACTGGGGTTAGAGGGTTCCTGGCAAGTGGCCCACTAACCTGGGATTTGCTCTGCAGAGTCAGGAGGGTGACTTTTAACCTCAGAGCTGTTTCAAAACCTCAGCTGTGAGCAATAAACTTGAAAAATGAACAGTAAAAGAGAATCTAGTTCCTCCTGAACTAAGAAAGATGTGCACCTTCCTGGCACTATGGTGCTGGAGTTGGCATGGAGACCTATGCAGGAACCATCAGACAGGTCATCACTGCCAGGAGTCATCAGTGGATGTAGCTGGTGCCTCACACACAGGGGACGCAGCTCAGCAGATTAAACTGAAGGTGAGTATCTCACAGCTGTAAATCCTCAGTTTAATGAGCCAGGTCTTTATTTGTGCTGCAGCCCCTTCTTATCCAAAACCTGCCTTAACCAGCTGCTAGAGGATGCCCAGCAATGGAAAATCCTCTGGATAACAATAAATTGGTGTAATGATTCAGTGTCACCTCGCATCCCGCTAAGCAACAGAGAAATTGTGATCAGAAAATTGGCCATAACCAGAGCACCAGTGAACAATTGAATCCTAATTTCATCACCCTTCTTGTGGGCAACAGATAATCCCCTGCAATTTACAGCAGCTCTGAAGTGGCTCCAAATCTCAGCAGGAGTCAGTTCTAGCCTCCGGACAGAGGAGTCACAGCAGATCAGTGAAGCTGTCATTGTTCCATAAGAACTGCACCAAACCCAACAGCTGGTTTGAAATACAAAGCACCTCAAGCAAAAGACAAAACTTTAGTTGCTGACATGAAGGCCCTCCTCTGCATCCCTCTCTGGGAAATACCGTTTATCCATGCAATGACCATGCACATGCTCCCAAAGAAGGTAAATTCCGACTTGAGAACTGTACGACACATCAATGTGTGAAAGCATTAAATCTGGGCTGTAAGGCTGAGAGATCTGCAAGAAGAGAAAAGTACTTTTCCCACTGAACAATGGCTGAGGTAGATGAGGTACATAGAGTATCACTGACTATTAAAGGGTGAGGGAATGATTTGTACTCGTATGTCACACATTTGCAGCCTAAAAGTGGCTAGTTTTGTCTAAATCAAGAATTTAGAAGTGCCGAGATTAATTTGCCCCCTTTGTACATTTGCATCATGATCCACTATTTAATTGTAATTAGATCACATGCTGTTCCCGGCCTCCCTTATTGTACACAGTAGGCTGTACTAAGTAATAACTGTATTTTCTCCTCACTGTTCACTTCATGGCCCGTGCTTTATTTACTGCACACTACTCAAATATTGTTCTGAAGACAGATTTATTCATTTTCTCCTGGCTTTTTCCATGGTATTTGTCACTATGGTATCTGAGAGCTTCACAAACTCCCAATTCATTTTCTCAGTACTGTTGTGAGAACTGGTGTGAACATTATTTTACAGATGAGCAGTTTAGGCATACAGGCAGAATACTAAAAAATGTATCTTTTAATTTTAGCTATCCAATTAGAAAAACTCATGGCCCGGTTTTGTCAGAAAATGAGACATGGCAAAGCATCTGATTCAGTCAAAAGTTGAATAAATTCTCATTCACTGCATATGTATCTGCAAGTGCTCTTCACTTCAGCAAATCAGACTTCAAAATGTCAAATCAGGCACCTAGGAAGTGAAGCTTGCACAATTAGTGCAGCCCTGTCAAGCCTCTGGTTTGAGCACTGTGCTGTGCATCCCGCAGGAGCTGAGGCTAAAGCCCTTTCCAGGAGCAGTGCTGCGCTCACCTTCCCCACAGTTCCTCATGGGGTACACAGAATACCTACATCTCGGTTTGAGTATGTGAAGTGGAAGTTGTTCAGGCACTTACCTTGACCTTGGTTCAGTGTCTGAGCACTGGCAGCCTTTATTCTAGTCACTTCATAACTTGGGAGTGTTTTACTTTGCAGCCTAATTACTGTTGCATGTTTCTCCCCCATTTAGAGACAACCAAAAACCCCATCAATTTAATCCTGGGTTGCCACTGATGCAGGCCATCAGCAGAATAGAAAGTTATTCTGTATGAGGAATACAATAGCTTGTATGAGGTCCAGCACTTGGAGAGTATGAGGTATGTTCTCAGTGTATTTCAGACACTTGCTGCCAGTAGAGACTGGGAGTTTTCCAGGTGGTCTTCATTCCTGTTCCTAAATCCTCAGCTTTCTGCTCTGTCTCCTTTCCTCAGTCTGTCCCATTTCTACATCGCTATCTCTACAGAATTCCCTTGGTACCCTTGCTGCATCCCACACACACCCTTGGGGTCCCACATTCTCCTCCCTTGCCTTGCTCCAGCTGTCCTGTCTGATCCCTTTTGCCCAGCAAGTTCTCCTTTAGCCCACAGCCAGATAACAGATAACCTCTGCTCCGCTTGGGCTGCACACCCTTCTCCCAGCAGTTTTCTTGCGTTCCCAGTCTGTTTGCAAGTCTTTTCCTACAGAAGGTTGGCTTTCAGGCTTTTGCATGTGGGCTTTGCTTTATCCCTCCCTCCAGGCAGACCCAGTTTCACCTTCCAACTCCCTGTTTGCTTTCACTGCTGTGGAGAACCTGTCTTTCTCCAGGCCCTTTGTGCCTGCCAACTTACTCGTCCCAGAGCTAGTTCTTGTCCCCATGCCATGTTATTCAGGAAGCTTTCTGCTCAGTGTTTCCCAAGAGGACTGGAAGGACGGGTTCCTTGCTTGCCCTTCCTGCCTTCGACACTTGGCATGGTCTGGAGCAGTTGGGCACTGGAACTGCTGGTCCAGCTCCGACTCTTGCAGCCTTGGGCTGTGATGTGGTGGGTGAGCACAGAATTGCTGGAGAAGCACTGGTAAGCCCCCACTGAACACAAAGAGGATCCTCAGGTGGATTTTCCAAGGTGGGTTTTGAGGGAACACCTCTCACAAAGTGACCTTGTTTTCAGAATCCAAGATCCCGACAGAAGGAATGAAAGGTGTTTATAATTTAACCCGAGGGGTGGATTTAAGATGCTTAAATTTCAGCACAGTGGTTAGTCTGGCACCATTAACAGTGACTGAAGGTAGGATTTTATGGTGGGAATTGCTAACCAGCTTTAATAGGAGTTATGCCACCAGCCCTGCCTTTTAATCAGTGCTTCCACTTTCTGTATAAATTACAGTTCTTTCCTGGTAATCCTTCTGGCATATCAGATATCTGTGGAACTCGGCAAGCATCATATGGCGAAACCCAAACATCCTTCCGAGGAGGTAATTACTCATCCTTGTGAAAAGGCTCCGGGATATTTTTAGCAGAGGACAAAACCCTGTTTTCCTGATAGCAGCACCGGGCAGAACTACAGAATATAATGAAGTTTCACCATCAGAAGCACGCCAGACACCTGCATGGGCTGAGGGCTTGGACGCACGGTGATGGTGCATCAGTCCTGCGTGCATGGTGTCTCTGAACACACACCTGCGGTTGGTGCCCTGCAGAATGTGCCAGCATCTGCCCTGCTGAAGAGCCTCAAAATAAGCATGCAAATCCTGCTGGATCAGGGGAAATTTCGTGGGAATAGAGAGGCATCTGCATCTAGCAGGACTCCCTCAACACAGGCACAGAGTGTAGCAAGGTAAACGTCCCTGAAATCATTCCTCGCTCCCTGAGCAGGAGTCTCACGACTAGGGCAGAGGCCCATTTCTTTCTGAAACAAGTGATTTTAAACTAGTTTTAAACCATTTTGCAACACAAACACCCATTTTGGGTGGATGGACCTGTGTTTCGCGTCCTGCAGTGCCCCAGGGGTTATCTCATGGTTACCCCTTCTGGAGTACTATGTAATTAAAAGTACTGGTAAGAGACAATTCAATTAGTCAACAATAAAATGAGTGAGGACAGCAGGCACATAGTAACAATGTAATTTAGTGTGCAACAAGCTGAGATGGAAAAAAAATATCAGGGTGCACTTCACAATTAATGAAGGAGGAATGAATGTTTACAGCCATTATTGTGTCCTCAGTAAGGATACAGCATCCAGCAGCAACAGTGAACCCGGCTGGTAATGCTGCAGCATTCAAACGACTGGATTTGAATGGCAAATGCTGTATAAAACTAATTACGTCCATGAGGATGGCAACGTTTCATTTGCCTTTTCGAAGTATGTCTGCTCTTTTCCTCACGGTTATTTATCCTCTGGCTTGTTCAGAAACGCGCTCATTGTGGAGGCCGAGGTCAGCGTTGAGCAGCGGGGGTCTCCCCACACACGAGAACAAATTTCTGCGGGGTCGGCGGGGTTCTCCTGTTCTCGGCAGCTCCGATCGAAGCCGCATCCCAGCGCCACTCGGCCCAGCGAGCCCCGCTGTGCCCGCGGCCTCCGGACCCGCACGGAGACCGCGCTGCGGTTCGCCTTCGCTTTTCCCCGTGCGCGGCCGCACCTGCGGATGTGCCCAGGGCCTGGCTACGGGGGGAGAGCACACGTCCACGGCAGCGGGGGCCGCAAGCTCCCCCGCATGGCGCTCGGTGCGGCCTCCGGGATCTCCGCCACACGGGCGCGGAGCTGCTCCCGGGGCGGCCCAGGAGCCCCTCAGGGGCTGAAGGAAGGGCCCCGCTCTCCAGCCTCGGCTCCCGCCTCCCTCCGCGCATGCGCGCGCGCACCTGGCGCGAGGGTCGGCGGCGGGAGCGGCGCACGCCG
>JASSUY010013392.1:0-43967 GCA_032466535.1 Forpus xanthops | reverse complement strand
GGCAGAGCCTTGGGTGGCATCATTTAGTGTGAGGTGTCCCTGCCCGTAGCAGGGGGTTTGGAACTAGATGATCTTAATGTCCTTCCCAACCCTAACTATTCTATGATTCTACGATTCTATGAAATGGCATCTTCTGGTAACACAGAATTATCTCTCAAGTGACTTGAAGAACAAAATAAAGCTGAAAACTGGACCAGTATAAAACAATTATCATTTTGTTTTTGGTAAGAATAGCATTACAAATGTTTCTTAGGCTGAAAGCCATTCTGTGTATGGGAATGTAGTAAGCATGTCACTGGGGATAATCATATCTGAACTGCTTATGGACACAATATCAGCAATGCAATTCAAGTAAGCCGTTTCTAAGAAATGAACATAGATTCAAAAGATGAGCTGTAAATCCAGGTGCGTTTTCCAAAATCTACACATTCTTGAATGCACAGAAGATTGAAATAAATATCAGAGAAAAAGAAAACAACTAAAGTATATGAGACATGCATCCTAGTTCAGCCTCTGCTGTTCTTTAGTACATTTTCATTTGCTGCATTTTGCTGCTAATATAGGCACGAATCCCAAAATACAGACCAGTTTAACTAACATGAGAAGAAATAGGACTCAGTTTATGTTTTAGTTTCAATATTTGCATCTGCACCTGTCTACAAAACAGATCCTGATCTGTTACTCGTTAACTATAAACTTAAAAAGAATTTTGATGATAAGCCAAGAAATCATGCAAAATGAATTGATAACAGTGTTATAAACATCAATAATAATAGCATAAAACATAATGATAAATGAGAAGTCAGAAGAAGAAGGCATAAATGAGGAAGAAAATAACAAAAAATGAGTATTTCTGTACTTTCTCATAAAAGTATTTTTTCCTTGTAACAGACCCAAGGCAAAGTCCACAAAACCAGAAAAAGCTTACAATGCAACCAACAAAATAATACGTCAATAAATGAAATCTCTGAAAGTTCAATTCTACTACACCAAATGATTTTGATGTCTGCTTTTGATGAACTTTTCAATGACAGTTTTTCCTCATTTTCATGAAAAAATACGAGGAGCTGTCAACATGAATATAAAGGTGAGCACTAAGGGCAACCAAATCATTTGATATAAAAATAATGTGATGAAAACCAAGGTCATCTGGGGTGCAAAGTAAGTAGTAATAAAACAAGAGGTAGAAGGCAAAGCCAGAAAAAGAACTGGCACTCACAAAACAGATCAAAGACAGATACATAAACACAAAGTTTCAGGGGGGATTTAGAAGTAAAAGCTACATCTAAGGAAAACTGATACTTAGGATGAGAAGGTGTCGAGAAGTTGGACAAAGAAGGGATACAAAGTAAATAGAAAGTGAGAGCAGAAAAAGTACTTCAGGGGGGACAACACATATTGTAGGCATTCCAGGGTCTATGTAAAGCTTCATTTCCTTAGGTTACAGTTTGCTTCTTTTCTCTTTGTAATCTAACCCCATTTTATCTTTACATCCATGATTGACTGACAAGCTCCTCCCTACAGCTATTTTGCAATCTCCTTCACTTTCTAAATTTATGGCTTCAGCTGCTTCCATCTCAAGTTTGCTTTTCAGCAAATTATGCTTTTATCTTGAAGACACAAACTATGTTTGCAAAGTTAACTGCACAGAGTAGAATCACAGAATCATAGAAGAGTTAGGATTAGAAAGGACCTTCAGGACAGGGGGGTTGGAACTATATGATCTTAAGGTTCTTTCCAACCCTAACTATTCTATGATTCTACGATCTAGTTCCAACCCCCCTGCCAGGGGCAGGGACATCTCACACTAAACCATGTCACCCAAGGCTATGTCCAGCACAGCCTTGAACACCACCAGCGATCGAGCATTCACAACTATCTTGGGCAGCCCATTCCACTGTCTCACCAGTCTCACAATAAAGAACTTCCTCCTTATATCCAATCTAAACTTCCCCTGTTTAAGTTTGAACCCGCTACCCCTTGTCCTATCAATACAGTCCCTAATGAAAAGTCCCTCCCCAGCATCCTTACAGGCCCCCTTCAAATACTGGAAGGCTGCTATGAGGCCTCCACTCAGCCTTCTCTTCTTCAGGCTGAACAGCTCCAAATTTTTCAGCCTGTCTTTATATGGTAGATGCACGAGTCCCCTCATCATCGTTGTGGCCCTCCTCTGGACTTGTTCCAACTGTTTCATGTCCTTTTTATGTTGAGGACGACAGAACTGTACGTAATACTCCAAGCGAGGTCTTACAAGAGTGCAGTAGAGGGGCAGGATCACCTCCTTCCTTCATCCTGCTGGTCACAGACCTTTGTATGCAGCCCGGGATACAGTCGTCAACCCAGGCTACATTTGGCAACCTGGGATACAGTTGGCTTAGAGTACTCCTAGCAGATTTAGGTACTTGTTTATTCATGAGCTGATTCAGTTCCTGTAGCCAGGAACTTAAGCAGAGGGACTGTTTCCATCATATTAGTGTTATTGTATCACTTGACCAGGTTGCAGTAACAAAGGAGAGTTAAAAGGATACAGGCTCCTTCACCTACCTACTAAACTATGACAGCAAAACAGTACATTTGTACTCTATGCGTATGTTACAGTCATATTTGGAAATGCAAAATATACATTTAAGTAGACTCTGAGTTTATATTTAGATTTAATTCCCTTTCTAGAATTTTGCCTTCTTGACTTAAGCAACATTCTTCCCCCAAAGTATGCAAATAATTTATTTATTTAAAAAATTTATTACACAAATTCCCTTAGTTATAGTCAGGCATTTTCTATTTAAAATATTTTGGAGACTTAATCTTCCAGGTATTTTAAATTACATGAAGTTAATTCTTCATAGATAGGCCATCAACATATATGAATGCATTATTATCTTAAACAAGTATTTGTACAAACAGTACAAATAAATTGAATCAATTTGCTCAATTATTTTCTTTTTAGCCTTATGAATTATAAAGCACATGATCTTTATAAAATTACTCTTTGCAAATTCAATTGTCATATCTTTCTGTATTTTTAAACTCAATTCTTTCAAAAACCTTGGTTAGCTGCACCACTTAAACGTGAGTTTGGCAGCAGTGCTGGTGTCACAGTATTTATATGCTTGGACTTCAAGGAGGTCAGTGAGATAACTGCAGAGCTCACTGTCCAATAGCCTTCACTACCTAATCCGTAATGCAGCATAAAATTATGAACATGCACCTTCAGTTTTCCAAGGAAGAGAATTCAGAATAAGAAAGTCCATTTGGACTTTTTTTTTTTTTTTTAAATAAGACGTGATTTCCTCATAATGAAGATAACAATGGCATTCACAATTAAAACCCCTTATGGTAAGTATTAAACACTGCTATAGAATGCAACATCTCTCCACTAAATATACTTTATAAAGTGCATACACTTGTCTCAAAAAATTATTATTCAGAGGTCTTTGCCAAAACTTTAGAAGCTGTATGATGCATTATTATTACATGAACTAGTAGCGCCAATTCAGAGATTTGCAGTACAAAACCTGCAGTCAGGAAAAAAAAAAAAAACACCACCACAAAAAAAAAAAGAAAAACAAAAAAAAAAAAAAAACCAAAACAAGCGTTGATCACAAAAACAGAGAAGGAATATGAATGAAAAAGACCTTTAGAAAATGGACACATCCCAAAAGTCTTACTTAACAGCTTATGAAAACATTTTGAATATTTAAAGTTATTGCTTACTATACTCAGGTTTCATCTTCCCCTAAATAGATTCCTTCTTACTGTAAATGTATTACTATTAAATGGCTGCAAACTTTTTCCTGTGTTCATTGATATACATATAACTCAAGAGACTCAGGAGATCTATTCCATGTGATCCCTAGTGAACAAAGATTCTTCTTTCTCTTCATTTTGTCTCTCCACATGGGTATGAATTCTAGTTATATGGCTGTAAGGAGAAGAAGGATTATCTCCAGTTTAAAATGTTTTTTTTTGTTCACTTACATTTTTTCATTTGTTGCTTGCCTTGATTTGAGCTTGCACTCTGTCTTGAACAAAGGTTACAGCTTGTTGCTGTGTTTTGTTTCTTTTCCACCAGCACATAGTTTGCATGTGCTTAAATAGTAAATATTAGAACATTATCAAAAAAAGTGTTACTTAGAAAAATCCCACCACAATTAATTCTCAATTTATATGGTGAATATACCCCTACTACCTAGATGCTATTTACAGTTTTAAATTTGTCATAGTTCAATCCCCGCTGGCAACTAAGCACCACACAGCAATTTAGTCACTCGCCCCTGGAAGGATGGGGGAGAGAAGATGAAGAGTAAAAGTGAGAAAACTTGTGGGTTGAGATAAAGGCATTTTGATAAATAAAGAAAATACATCAACATAAGCAAAGCAAACCAATTAATTTATTCACTATTTCCAATCAGCAGACAAGTGTTCAGCCACCTTCAGAAAAGCAGAGCTCTGTCATGTATGATAGTTATTTGGGAAGACAAACTGTGACTTCAAACATCTTCCCATTCCTCCTTCTTCCCCCAGCTTTATATGCTAAGCATGATGCTATATGGTATGAGATACCCCTTAGGTTATTTGCGGCCAGCTGTCCTCCCACTTCCTTCTGGACTCCCAGCTCATTCACTGCTGGGGTGGTGTGAGGAGAAGAAAAGGCCTTGGCTCTGTATAAGCCCTGCTCAGCAGCAGCAAAAACATCCCTGTGTCATCAAGAACATTTTCAACACAAACCTGTAAAAAAGCAATCCACAAAAACTTTTTGTCAGATAAAAATATCAGAGCTTCCACAGGAAATGCATTGACAGTCAAACTGAAGTGAACAATCAGGCATTCTAAAAACTAAATTATGTTCTCTTCATGATCTTTTAAACGATAGCCAAATTCTAGAAATGGTGGAGAAAGAAGATAAATTCTGAAAACAGCAGTCCTTCTAGAGAAGTATGCCTGAATTCCCTTATGGAATAGGAGACCAATGTTGTCATGGGTTCAGCAGCAGCAGCCATTTTTCTTTGAGCAGTAGCTGGTGTAGCACTGTGTTTTGGATCTTCGGCTTGGGAACAGTGCCGATAACACCAGTGTTTATAGTTATGGCTCAGAACGTTTAGGCTGGCCAAGGACTTTCTGAGTTTCATGCTCTGCCAGGGAGGAGGGGAGCCGGGAAGAAGCTGGGTGGAAATAGAGACAGG
Source organism: Forpus xanthops (assembly GCA_032466535.1). Classification (NCBI taxonomy): domain Eukaryota; kingdom Metazoa; phylum Chordata; class Aves; order Psittaciformes; family Psittacidae; genus Forpus; species Forpus xanthops. Next base: position 38,784 of record JASSUY010013392.1, on the reverse strand, counting down.
GCACCTGACCCAAACTGACCAAAGAGGTATTCCATACCTCAGCACGTCATGTCCAGGAGGTAGAAATGGAGGGCAGAGACCCGAAAAGATGGTGATGGTGGTGCAGGGGGGGTGCACGGTGTGGCCGGGATTTGATATGAGGTGATGGGGTGCATAGTTGAGCTTGGTATTTCCCCGGGACTGGGGAAGAAAGATGGGGAAGTGAGTGAGCAGAACTGTTTTAGAGCCCTAAACCATGACAAATGTGCATTTTAATAGCCTCACAAATGCTTAATGGTTGAGAAACTTTTTTATAAAGACATATACAGTTATGAATATTATAATTTGTATTTTGTATTGCTTCTGTTGCTTGCATTCTACAGGTAATATAGAATCATAGAATATCTAGAGTTGGAAAGACATTAAGATCATCTATTTCCAACATCCCTGCCAGGGGCAGGGACATCTCACACTAAACCATGTCACCCAAGGCTATGTCCAGCACAGCCTTGAACACCACCAATGCTGGAGCATTCACAACTTCCTTGGGCAACCCATTCCAGTGCCTCATCCGCCTTACAGTAAAGAATTTCTTCCTCAGTTCCAATCTAAACTTCCCCTGTTTAAGTTTGAACTCATTACCCCTTGTCCTATCACGACACTCCCTAATAAAGGGACCCTCCCCAGCATCCTTACAGGCCCCCTTCAGATACTGGAAGGTTGCTATGAGGTCTTCACACAGCGTTCTCTTCTCCAGGCTGAACAGCCCCGACTTCCTCAGGCTATCTTCATAGGTGAGGTCTTCCAGTCCCCTGAGCATCCTTGTGGCCCTCCTCTGGACTTGTTCCAACTGTTTCATGTCCTTTTTGTGTTGAGGAGATCAGAATTGTGCACAATACTCCAAGTGAGGTCTCACAAGAGCACAGTACAGGGGCAGGATCACCTGGTTTTGATGCAGCCCAGGGTACAGTTGGCTTTCTGGCGTTCAAGGTCACACTGCCAGCTCAAGTTCATATCCTCATAGATCAATACCTCCAAGTCCTTATTCGCAAGGCTGCTCTGAATCTCATCCCTACCCAACCTGTGGTTTTGCCTGAGATTGCTCCCACCCAGGTGTAGGACCTTGCACTTGGCATGGTTAAACTTCAGCAGGTTGGCATCAACCCACTACACAAGCATGTCAAGGTCCCATTGGATGGCATTCCTTCCCCCCAGTGCATCAACCAAAACATGCAGCTTGGTGTCATTGGCAAATTTGCTCACGGTGCACTCAATCACACTGTCCATGTCACTGACAAAGATGTTGAACAAGACCGGTCCCGCCACCAGTACCTGAGGGACAGCACTCATTACTGGTCCCACCGGGACATCGAACCGTTGACCATAATTCTTTGCATGAGGCCATCCAGCCAGTTTTTATCCACCAAGTGGTCCACCCATCAAACTGATGTCTCTCTGACTTAGAGACAAGGATATCATGTGGGACAGCATCGTATGTTTTGGACAAGTCCAGGTAGATGGCATCAACTGCTCTACCCTGTCCATCACTTCCTATAAGTAATAGTAATCACTATGGCAAATCACTTTTGGTGCAAAGTGAACACCCACTTCCAAGTATGAGGCTTCACTTTCATATATTCTAAATGATGTAGTGGTTAAAAAAAAAAAAAAATCCTTTAGATCTACTTTGTATTGCCATTTTTTCAGTTTAATGCAGATACCTATATTGCTTACTTAGACAACTGCTATATAAAGAGGAAAACAAGTGCTCAGTGTCTGTGGTGTACTTTCAGATTTACAGTTCATCTGACCTCTAATACTTTTTCATAATTTGAAGTGAAGGAGAATGGAATCAAAATGCAAAATCTCAATTACAAAGTATACTAATATTTTACTGCTTATTTAACACATACAAATATATTTTGCCATACTTGGTTTTTCAGTTGGTAGCCTGATATCTGAATCAAATTCAGCATGAATTCAAATAATATTTCACTGCTCTGGTCCACAGAGCAAAAGAAGAAAACTTTTTTTTTTTCTGTTCTTAATCTTGTGTAAAACAGATGGGTTACTTAAATATATTGTGAGGGTGTGTTTCAAGGAAATAAAGACAGGAGAAAACTTCTGTTATATACTGAATGAAGAAATTGTAATATCTCCTAAAGATTTTCAGGACCTACTTAGATGTCCAAAGAAGATGCTTAACACCTTCAGTAAGAAAAAGAACCTGAAAACTGAGACAAAAATTTAAAATTTTTATATTTGAGAATATTAAAACATGGAATAAATTTCTGAAGATTCATTATGCCTACTGCATTGGGCTCATTTTCTCTAAAATTTTAAATTTTCTATTTAAAATCCTATTGCAACTTTTTATTTAATCTTGAGTAAACAGCAGATCTAACCTATGCATTTGTGACTACTAAGGAATTTCTACACTTTACACATTAATTCTCATTGTAGTTGATATAATATTAATGCCATCAATCCTATGTTTTTCTGATCATAAAGTATAATGCCACTTATTTTATCAATTGCCAGTGGCCACAAGATAGATCAAAAATTTGGCATTTCTTAGTCTGTGCATTTTTAGTTACTGATTTTTAAGTTCCTATGCACCTTTCAAAACCCAATAATTCTTGAGAGTCATTTGGTAATCTGAAAAAAGTCCAGTAATAACATTTTCATATGGCTTTCAAACAACTGCCAATCTAACTGGCTCTCCCTTTATAAAGTATGAGAACTTTGTGTGATGTATCCCACAAATGAACCGAGGAGTTTTCACCAGTGACTACATGCCCCACAGTTTTCAATATTTACTCCTATAACATTCCAGGGGAGCCGATAAATCCACTCCAGGATCATTTGCCATTTCTCTGCAAAGCAGCAAGGCCTTCTTTGAATTCAGTTAAGTAGTGGCTCTAGCAGCCAGCCACTAACAGCTGAAGTGCTCTGACATGATGCTCAGTTGGGACCACTGTTCACAGCAGCATACTCAACTTCGGCTGAGCCTGGTACCTTAAGTACTTATTTAGCTACTTTTAATAAAGAGCAGAAGATAAGAAATCTTGTATTTCCTGCCAAGAGGCTTGCTGGATCTAGAAACAAAGGCTGGAATAAGGTTAGGTTCAAGAATTTCACCTTCCCTATGTGATGTCTTATCAAGATACCCACAGCCTCTCCATGATTTAACTCACCAACTCAATTAGTAACCCTTAGACAAACATTTTCAGTTCAGAATTATTTCCCTAGCATGAGGTAGATCTTGTCTTGAATCTTTTCATACACACATATTCACTTATGTAATTTGTTGTTACGGTTAAATCAGCAAATCTCTTAAGAATTTCTTAAGAAAACCTGTACCTGCTAATTATTAAAAAGAGAAAAAAGGAAAAATAAAAGAAAGCAGACAATAACAAGTTTGCAATTTTTTTTTATTATTTTTTTTTATGAGAAAGTCAACATAGGGTCAGGTGTATATCCTTTGTTATAAATTTATCATAATCATAGACTTTTCAGGGATCTATTAAGAACACTGCACTAAACTTTTCTCAGTTTGGTATATATTTCAACTATAAAATAAAAAAAATTAAACTATGTTTAAGTTTTGGTAAACTACCACCCAATGAGCTTGAATGTGTTGGAAAAAGAAAACCGTTCTATTGTTACACAGTTTTAATACATAGTTGTCTTTGTTATGCTAAAAGCTACATGTAGAAGTATCTCCCTCTTTTATTGTCCATATTTTGAAAGGTACTTTTTCTGCAGATTCAACAATGGCAGCCTGTTTCAAATTAATATTGTTTGTGTGCTGTATGTGAGAGTTCAAGCACTGCTTTAAATGCATGGAGTTCTCCACAAAAACGAGATTAGCAGTTTCAGCATTGCAATGTAACAGTATTATTAAATTATTATAGAAATCAATAACGCTTTCATTTTCAGAACTAATTTGATGGTAAGATCTTGTTTATAAAGATATTAAGCAAATGCATTATTCACATTTTGTAATGATTTTCAAGATATAGGACATTTTTTTAATTATCACATGCAAGTGGTGTAATAAATGAGTGTAATTTTTATTAACAGGAGTTAATTTGCATAAAACAAATGCTCATTGAATTATTGAGTATGATAATATCTACATGCCTAGTCCTGTTTGTCCTATTTTGTGCCTTTTGGTGACATCAGAATTATAACAAACTGATTTATGCACTAAATTTAATGCATAATATGACAACATACCAATAGGTATGCCTTATAATATATTATTTAAACATGACTGCTATATATTTCACCCATATTTTCTTGGCTTTACAAAGATTTCTCATGCATCTAGAAATCTCAATTGTAATGCAGGTTGCCAGCTATGAATGTCTGTTTGAATTAATGAATATTTTTATAAAAATACTCTGACTATGAATGTTTTAAAAACCTTGTCATAACATTCACCAGACTTACAGATGACAGCTAGCATGTGTTACTGCATTTTCATCTTAAATATTTGATGACTGCCTCTTTAAATCCAAGATTCATAACCCAAAGGGTTTCATTTTCCTACAGCATATGTAATTCAAGAGACATTTATTAGTATAGTTCTCATTTTATGCATCAACAAAATATTTTTCAGAGAACCATTAGGTGAACTCCCTGCTTTTCAGGGTTTTTTTTTGAACATTTTAATTATAATGGTGTTTTCTTTGACAGTATTTGTACACAGACTATTTGCAATGCCCCCTGTTTCTCTGTCTCCACCCCCACTGCAACTGAAAGAAGAATTCTGCAATATACAATAAAGCAAAGACAGAAATATGAAAAGCATCAACTAGAATCTCATACTCTAGATTAAATATCTGAAAATCCTTGGTAAGCTTTTTTTAACCTCTGAATATACCCAAGGAAACATTACTGTATACATCGCAATTCATAAAAATTTGCTAAACACAGATGTGCATCTAATGCTGTTAAACTACTATTACTGAAGCATAAAATGAAGATTTCTGTATTCATTATTGACCACATATATAAAAAATCAGCCATAAAAATATCAAATATTAAAATGTATATAATTTTTTAAGAAGCAGATCAACAAACCATTGTTGGTGCAATATATTACTATGTTAGCACTTAAGGTTGTCCACTGACAGGTCACTCTCACTTGACCTTGTATGCACAGAAAGGTAGTTCACCATGGTAACCTTGGTCTTGCAGCTTTCCATACAGTAAATCATTTCAGCCCTCTTCATGTAATTCTTTTATTGGCTGTGCAATTGAAATGTCATGCTTCACGAACAGAGAAGCTAGTAATTTCTTATGGGTGATTAAACTACCTCTGTAATGTAAGAGCATGGATGGAACTGTATGCAACAGACTTAAGCATACACTTCATTTTTTTAAATTCTTGATATTTTTTCAGATACTGAAATGGAAGTTTGATGGGAGAATAAAAAATCCTTTTTCATAACTGCAATCTAAACAAATAACAAACAGCATCCCTTTAGATTACCTTCAGGAGCAAAAGGGAAAGAGCAGCCTAGAAAAAAAAAAAATTTTTTAATATTAATATCATATTTTCAATCATACTGAAAAATTCCACAACTCAAATTTGTTTATAAAAGCCCCAAACCAGGAGATGACAGTCTCATTTTAATTGTATTAATATATAAAGGTGAGATATTGTAGAAAATAATCAGAGAAAATGAAGGTGGGCAGAATCCTACAGCTATTATTTCATTTTAGTGTTTACATTCATTGTAATCTTTATATGGAATTGGACAAATAAGTCTAAAGCTTTCTTTGGAGAATTGTTTCTTTGAATTTAAACTATAATATAGCAGCAGAAGACAAATGGACTTTTTAAATTATAAAGATTCATTCAGAGGAACTTTATATCATCATTTATAAAATGGCACTTTCCTTATATAACTCTAATATAAAGTATTTGCTGCAGTGTATTTGCGTGTAGTTCATAATAGGGGCTTTTGTTTTTTGGTTTTTTTTTTTTTTTTGACTTTTTCTGCTTTTGCATCCGTCAAGTGGGTACAAGTCTGAACAGCAGACATTCACAAGTCTATGAGTATGTAGCACACAAACTGATACAACTTTCACAAAAATTAGCAAAAAGACTTTGATACCACTGTTCATACATTCTCTTCTAAAAAAATAAAATACATATAAATAAAAAAAAAAGCCAAAACAAAAAAAAAAAAAAACAAACAAAAAACTCACCACCATGTTTTTTATGCAGTGAAAATGATATCTTACGGTTTTCATAACTTAATTAACAGTAAATTATGATAATCCTGACTTTTATTTCTCAGTTCTACTCATTCCTGCACACAATGACAATAACATTCATTGTGATTTATTAAAAATTAAAATAAATGACAACAGAAAAGGCAGCGAAAAATTGAGAAACCATTTGTCTGCTGAGTTCTGGAATACATGTAATAATTTAACCACCTCTACTCATTGCATCAACAAAAGAATGTGGAATAGGCTTATCAAGGAAGGTGTGGAAGGGTCTAACAGATGCTAGAAAATTCTTCTTTAGTGTTTTTATAAGATCACAGAAACCGGTTTTTGTTGAGCTTAAGAACTCAGATGTGCTATCAGGGGATCTATTTGTAAAGGTATAAGTGGTAATATAGTAGACTCACACCCCATTCAGCTTTATTAATGACCTTTTGATGAGAATGGCAGCTGCTAGTCAGAAACCTGCAAACAGACCCAGTTCACATTGTGAGTTTTCTGTCTTGACTACTTTTCTACAGTATACTTAATGTCTTATTTATGGCGAAGATATCAATGCAGAAAGATAGCTGCCTGTATGCCTAAGGAAAGAATTTCAACTAAGCAATTGCATTATTATTATGCAGTGAAACACCTCAAAAGTATAAAACAGTACATAGAAAACATACAAAATGCTTCTAATGCCTCTTAGTCTTTCAGTTACAAGTGGTATAAACTCAAGGTTGTCAGTTACTTTGTAAAGTGTAGTAATGGAAGAAATCTGATGTTGTCTTTTTATACAGGGCTGGTATCTCATGCAAAGTCTGAGCATTGGCCCAAATCTCATTTCATTTTAGAAAAAAATCTCAGATTATTTTTGAGGCAGGGAGAGAGCAAACACCTTCTCAAATGAACACTAACTCCTGTTTGACTCACAAAAAAAAAAAAAAAAAAAAGCTCAAAGAATCAATTTCATTTGAATCCATTTTATCTTATTTTTCTGTTGCTCCATTGTGGAACATTACTGGGATTCACTTATGTCTGAGAAAATTTCCAGTATTAACTACAGGTCTTTAGCATGAAAGTGCAAGCAACATCAAGATGAGCACAATGAAAAAAATCACAAAGGATTCTACTCATTCACCTGCTAGTCACTTTCTACATTTCCCTTTGCCTATCAAGTAAGTCAGACTACATTTTTCACAGCTCTGAAGCAGAAGAAGGGTTTCTGTTAGACCATGTTGATCTAGGTACCTTTAAGAAAATCTCCATATTCTGATTGGTTCCACAAATTTCTTCTAAATTAAGAAATAACATCTAAACCAATGATAATATTGCTGTAACTGTGATATTATTTAAACACACAAACAAAAAAAAAATTTCTTTTCAGCCATAAATATCAAAGAGAAAACCTAAAGGAAATACTTGTGGCAAATCAACTAGTATGATCTTACAAGGGAAAAAAAAGAAGTGCTTTTAGCTCCCTGGTGAGAAATAGAAAAATCAAATATTTTAGATATATAATGTACAGAAAAATAAAGGCTAAGGGTTCTAAAATGACCAGAAGTACAGGCATCAGAGCTGTAGGTGCTTGGTATTTACTAGATTAGACAATTTTTTCTTAAAAAAAAAAAAACACAACAAAAAAAGCCCACATTAACAACCAAAACCTACCTCTCTGCTATGGTTAAAAAACAGGACTAGATTTGATTTTTTTTTCACATTTGTACAGGTGGCCCTATCTACACCTGAGGTCTACTGACCAAGCAACTTAGCCCCTGCATTCACAGAGCTGTGCATTATCTTTACATTAAGCAGGAATCTCCTGCCCATTTAACTGAGAATTCGAGCCTGTCGTCTTTCCATTGTCTTGTAAGAAACCCATTCACTTCCCCACATTGTGACAGACTCTCAAGATATCCACCTAGCCTTGCCTGTTATCTAACATTCTGACTTACAGTCAGATGCAAACAGCCATCAGGAATTGCATTTTGCTTCCTAAGAGAATAATTATTTCTTTCAAATCACAGCAAGAAACACAAACAGCCAGGAAATTCTCAAGATCATATTTCTAGGGCCCACTTCTCTGCTATAGTCTCTTGATCTTTAATAAAATGCCTGTTTTTCTCGCCTGTGAAAATGCTGTCTAATGTCAGGTAGTTTGAACTGACTTTCCAGGGAAGCATGATTTCTGTATGAATGTGAGAAGGTGGACCAATTAACTCGGAAACAGTAGGGATCTAACTATAAGAAGTTGTTAGTTAACCTCAAAGCTCAAAGGACAGCCTGGACAATTGTATCCAGCATTGCTTGTTCACAGCAGAAGCAAGACATACCCAGGAGGACTCACACTTCTTTCCACCCTTTACCTGCCACCTTCCCTAAAGTGGAATTTGTAAAGCAGTTTAAAAACAGTGTGTTCGTGACGCAGTTAGCTTGACAGTTAACTACATAAAATTGATTTTTACATCTGTGCAGTACCTTGGTTCAATTGAGGCAAATTTAAATTTTTGCTGAATTATTCCCCTAGGTAGCATCATAACATACTAGTTCTGATAATAAACTTTAGGTGTCTCTGTAACAACAAAAGATTTGGAAACTGTATTTGCCACATTGGTGTTTTTCAGGTACCTTACTACCTCTACAACTGATAAAGGATTACATTTTTCTTAATTATTATTATTTAATTTATTATTGACTAATAAACTATAAATGCTTTAGCAAAACACTCTGATCTCTAAAACATTCCTGTTTCCAAATGCTATCTTACATGAAGAAATTAAATACTGCCACAACTACTTTCTGCACTGCACAGCACCTTAATCTTTTCAGCTGTAGAAAACCTACCTTCCTTCTATTGAAAACTATCCTTGAAATCACTCCGCATATAAGTTCAACTTTCCCAAATAGTTTTCCTCTGTTTCTTGGTATATTTTGGTTCTTCCTTCTCAACACAGAGTCTTCCATTACTGGTAATCCCTCTGTGTAATTGTCTGTTTCCACTTGCAGGTTTTATGGGACAGCTAAAGGGAATGGCCATGTTTTGATGTACTGTTCCATTTTTCTTGGACTGTTCTCTTATACTTTACCTTTACATATTATTTTATCTTCGTACAAACAATTATATAATATTATTTTCTAATATTTTTCTGGAACACCCTTCACTAACTGTTCTGAAATAATCTGCTGGGATTTTGTGCATCTAAGAGACAGAGTACCTAGCACATAACTGAAAAAACATTCATCATATGTGCTAATTTTGTGCCATATATGTATGTAGAGAAGTCAGTGAACATTACTGGGGGAAGAAACAATATTATTTTGCTTAACATTCACAAGGCACTTTAAAACTGTAAAAATATACAGAGAAAGTTTAAGCCTTAAATGAGTTTTATGTACTTCTGCTATTCCTGAGATATTCTTATCCTCCTATATGCTACCTAAATGCAAAGTTTTGGCATTTGTCCTCTTCAGATTACTTAATATTAGGTAAGATATCAGGTTATATTTTAAAAAAAAAAAACACAAGCAAACCTTAAATTTTCTTTATGAATGCATTCCATTCATTCTTATGTCACTTTTCTTTCTCTGCAGTCTCTACTAGACATACCAATTTGTGAAGCAATTTTTAGATACAGATTCAGTCGTAGGGCTTTGAGTTTGCTGAAAAAAAATAAGAAATTCCTTGACTTTGAATTTATCCTACATCAGAAAACATAAGTAGTGTTATAGTCTGCAGAGCCTCATTAGGCCCAGAAAGCACAATAGCTGAGGTTTCAGTCAACTGAGAGTCTTCAGTTTGAGAGACATCTATTATTCGCTGTAACTACCAAAGATAGAGGCTGCTCTCATTGTGAATTGAAGGGTTAAAGAATGCAACATTTGGACTGAAGGCTGTTGTATCGTCAAGAGATGTCCTCCTCCAATTACTTGTTTTATAGGACACTTAAGAATTGGAGAATTAGTTGGCACTGCAAAGAATGAAGGTCTGAGGGGAAAAAAAGTTAGCACTGTGAGATTGGATGATATGGTAATGAGCCTGCACCCTGGAGTTCTCCTTTCAGAGACACTGCTGGGACCTATGGGAACCTTGCTCTGTAAGGGTTTATTGAGAATTGATGCCTCTTCTTCATAGCCGGAGCTATAAAAGATGATTGCAGAGAACCAATCATGCCTGCTAGTTCAGCCATTGTATACACCTGATGCTTCTTGGAAAAGAAGTTGGACAGGTGTTTAGTAATAGACTCAGAACTTACAGGGCCTTCAGGTGTCACATCATATGGAGTCTTCCTGCTGTTTGAGTCCATAAGTAACACAAAAGTATTTGCCTTCTCAATCCATTTTCTTTGCTGTAAAAGAGAGATTCCTGCAGCGCTTATAACGATAGAAGACATGCAAAGAGAGCAGACATGCAAGGTATGCTACTTCTCCTAGCAAGATTGTGAAGTGATGCATAACACATGGTTCCAAATGTCTTCTAATGCTTCTAAAACATTAGAAACATTAGAATTACCTCTTGAATCTAAGGCATGTAGCTCTGCAAATGTGGAAAATGCAAATTATTCTGGGATTATTTTGTGTGCTTACTGAACATGTGATCAATTCTAAGTAAGGGAAAGGACTTATTAACCTTATTAACAAATTTTGGCTTTGGCAAAGGGAGATGATATATACGTACCTGTTTTCCATAATTCATAACTTCCAAGCTTTTAAATGTCAGGATCAAACCAAAGGAATTCACCAGAAAGCTATCTGACTTTTAGTTTTACCTCCTTTGCAATACTAATAAAAATAAATAATTTAGTTCTCTCAAAGAACAGGTAAATAACTACAACAGAAAGCTAAGACACAAGATCCCTGGAATCATTTTCTCTTTCATTAGTTACCCCCCTATAAATAGCACACTGTACAAGGTGACATTAGCTATGTCATCTGTAAAATGGTAACGATACTGGGAAGTTGTCACTACTAGCAATTCCTAAAGTTCATTTTCAAAAAATGCTTCACTTTCATACACTGACCAAAACAGCCAACTCCAAAGTGTTAAACAGCACTAGCTACTTCACTATAGACCTTCTCTTCTTGGTCTACCTAAATGAAAGTCCTGTCTAGCAAGTGTCATAGACTTTCAAGTGAAGCAGAAATACTGTATACCCTCATCAAAAGATCAATGTTGATTCAGATACTGTTACTTTGATCTAAACATGTCACAAGATTACTTTCAGTTGCAAAGGCGAAATTCTTCTCTACTACTAAAGGTTAATTTTCCCATTTAATCATTTGCATATTTAATCTTTTTCACCATTAATTGTGAGCACTCTTTACTTAATTTGCTCCACTTTCTGATGGCCTACTGGAGGGAAAACTAAGGATGAAAAAAAAAGACATCTATAGAAAAACAAAACCAGCAATGGATCTTAAAATTTGCCAAATGACATGCTATCAAATGCCTTTTCTATCTAAAAGAAATACCTAAATACCCTTTAATCTTCATTATCATTACTCTTCTTTACAAGTACAGTACTGGATGTGAAAGCAGATATGAAGTACTTTAACCACTTCACTATGCATCAATAGAATATTTAAATTTAATGTATCCTTCTGAATGACAACTTGCTTCTCCTTAGTACTCAGTTCCCTTCTCAGAAATTAAACAATTGATAAATCAGGAGCCCTAAGAGTTTTAATTATTAATCCAAATGAACATTAATCACTTATAAAGAGGTACAGGAATTAAAAAAACAAACAAACAAAACAAAACACATCTATATCCTTTTAATATTAAATCTACTTTAGCCAAAATGTCCTTAAACATATGTAATTTGCACAATGGCAATACAAGCAAAGCTGTATTATGGCGATTTATGTCTAAATATATATATTTGTCAAACAAAATAATGAATCCATGACCTGTCATCTATAATCAGACAAGAAGAAAAATATTACAATTTTGTGCTCTGTGTTTGAATAAAAAAAGTATACTTAAGTTCCCTTAAACTATTAGGTTTACCAATATTTAAGAATCTCTACCTCTTCTTACAGAAGTTAAAATACAGCCTGAAACTTTCCCAAGTTCTTTGGAAATTTTTCAGTGTTTACACAAACATGTCAAGTAATTTTCCTGACACTTACTAGAATGTCCAACATCAATCTGACAAAGATATTTTATTTCAAAGTTTCTCACAATGTCCTGAAGCTTTCCCTTATTTTCTTACACCCTACGCCAGGTTACCCAAACCTCTTTGACATAGCGAACAGTAAAAACATATCATTGCAAGTTCATATTTATATTCATGCAGAATAGCTGAAGTACAGGTACAGGAGTGCGGTGAACAGGTTGGGTTCGTGGCAGTTTGCGCAGCAGTTCGCATGAGCTGGTGAGCAGGATGATGAGCATTCACCTTAGGACCAGAGCTTGGTCTGGGAGCTCTGCTCTGGCTGCTCTGGTGATGGCCAGCGTGGACACCCAGACAGAGCTGGTGAGAGGGGAGGTTGCAGTGCAGAGCTTGAAGTGTAAAGGGTGACTCCACTGGTCTCCTGAGGCACGGGTACACAACGGGCAGGGCTACCCTCAGTGTGCCCAGGTGGAGGTCCTCCTGAGCAGGTGGATGAGCTACAAGACACTGTCAATAGGCTGAAAGATGTCAGGGAAGCTGAGAGGAAGCATCACTGCTTGCTCCAGGCCCAAACTGTGCAGGGGCTTCAAGTGTCCACTGTATCTCATGGAGGAAAGAAGGCGGCCGCTGGCACAGGAAGCTGGGAAACAGTAACAAAAAAAAAAAAAAAGGAGGAAGAGGACAGCTAACAGCAAGGGGCTTCCTCCTAAATCTGTTGTTGCCACCTAGAACTGCTTTGCTGTCCTGCAGGATGCTAATGAGGAAACACATTTGCACAAAGAACAACCAGCTGTTGCACTGATAAAGAAGATCCCTACTGGTGCTGCCAGGAAAAAGCAGCAGGTTGTAGTAGTTGGGGACTTTAATTTGAAAGGAACAGAGGTACCCATCTGTCAGCCTGACCCAGGCTCAAGGGAGGTTTGTTGCCTACAACAGGCACAGATCAAAGTTGTTGCAGAGGAGCTGCCTGCTCTAGTAAGTCCCCGTGCTTCAATGGAACGTGATGACAAAATTTCCTGTGATTATGAGATCTGGAATTTGACACAGAAAATATAAAATGGAGAGCTCATCTACCTGCAGGAAGAAATAAGGAGGTGTCAAATACATCTACTCTACAAATCAAGAATAACCTCAGTGCAGAAGAGGAGAATTTTCTTTGGAAAGTCCAGAAAGAGGAACATTGATGATAACCTTAGTTGCATTTTGTTAATTTAACTTTTTGCTCTTATGAAGTCTTGGAAGATTTCCTACTTTGTTTTCCACCAGGAGGTCAGGAAGACACCAGATTAGATATATTAAAAAAAGGAAATGAGTGGCCACACAATGGCCTTGACTGATGTGCCTTTTTGCAACATGGTAAGTAAATTTTTTATTGCTCGTCTTCCGTGAGGAATTCTTTGAAGGACAGAGAAGGCAGGAATAGAGAATTTTCACTTACAACAATAATTAAATTAAACCTAATCGAACCATTTTATTATTTTCTGCCAAAGGCCAATATATTTAGCATCTTCTTCCATGCATAATAAATTACATTAGCTCTAGGCATTTTCAGAATGTTGATTTCTTAAAGATGTTCATATGTATTCAGTGATATTCTTTGTAATATCCAGGTAAATATAACCAGTTGAGCCTTTTGGTTTTGAAAGAAAATAAAGCATTAAAAATCTACTTAAAAAGTAAAAATTCCAAATATAACCAGTGAGATGTCTTTTTCACATAAGACTCTGTTAAGGTCATTTCTACTGCAGCAGTCACATTGTCCGTTGCTGCAATTGTAACATCAGAGGCTCAACATCATCTACTTTCTTCATAAATCAAAATCAACTCAGAAGAAATAAATAAATAAATAAAAGAGGCAGCTTTAGCAGTAAGGTTCAAAATGTAAGTAAAAAATAAAAAATACTGCCTAATAGCCCCAGTTGTGGAATGTCACCATAATTACATGCACTTCAATTATGTAGTGATCAACTGCAAGATTATATTCAGTTGCTGATTGCGGTATTTAAATACCTTGCATAAAATGTATCAATAATAGTCACAAAAATAAATATTATTGAAATAATTTCATTATACGGCAGAAGTACTTTGCATATGAAAAAAATGGACTACAAATGTCTCTACTGACTACATACAAAACCAAACATAAGCTACCCACAATACAATGTTCTTCCATGAAGAAAACATAACATTTGTATAAAGGCTTATACATCTGTCACCAATTTCAAATGACATAAAGAAGTTTTGACTCTCAAGTTTCACCCATCACATTAAAAATTTCTTTAATTTTACAACAATAATGTACACAATTGAAACTCCATCTCAGTACCTTCTAATTTACCTCTCTTGTGTCTATGTTTTGACAGCCTCTTCTACTATTTCTGAGATTAACCAACGCACTAATGAACAAAGGGCATTTCCCTCAGTTTGCTCTACAGTTCAGGCCTGCTACATGCTCAAGTAATTTAGATCACAAAATTTCTTAAGAGCTATTACAAATCTTATTTCTGGCCTTCTTTAATGTATTTTATAAAATGTCTGGTATCACTCTCAACTTTTTCAGTATTTTTAAAAATTAAACTAGGCGATTTCAAAATTTTAGAGACCATTAATATTTTAATGTATATAGAATCATAGAATAGTTAGGGTCGGAAGACCCTAAGATCATCTACTTCCAACTCCCCTGCCATGAGAAGGGACACCTCCCACTAAACCATGCCATCCAAGCCTCTGTCCAACACAGCCTTAAACACTGTCAGCGATGGAGCATTCACAACTACCCTGCGCAACCCATTCCAGTGCCTCAACATCCTTACAGTAAAGAATTTCTTCCCCATATCCAATCTAAACTTTCCCTGTTTAAGTTTGAACCTGTTACCCCTTGTCCTATCACTACAGTCCCTAATGAAGAATCCCTCTCCAGCATCCTTACAGACCCCTTTCAGACACTGGAAAGATGCTATGAGGTCTCCAAGCAGCCTTCTCTTCTTCAGGCTGAACAGACTCAACTTTCTCATCCTATATTCATACGGAAGGTGCTCCAGTACCCTGATCATCCTCGTCGTCCTCCTCTGGACTGGTTCCAAAGGTTCCATGTCCTTTTTATGTTGAAGACATAAGAACTGCACACAACACTCCAAATGAGGTCTTACAAGAGCTGAGTAGAGGGGCAGAATCACCTCCCTTAACCTGCTGGTCACACTTTTTTTTGTTGCAGCCCAGGATACAGTTGGCATTCTGGGCTGCAAGCACACACTGCCGGCTCATGTTCATTTTTTCATCAACCAACACCCCCAAGTCCGTCTCTACAGAGCTGCTCTGAATTTCTTCTTTGCCTAAACTGTAGCTGTGCTTGGGATTGCTCCGACCCAGGTGTAGGACCTTGCACTTGGCATGGTTAAACTTCATCAGGTTGGCATCAGCTCACCTTACAAACATGTCAAGATCCCTCTGGATGGCATTCCTTCCCTTCAACGTATCAACCAAAGCACACAGCTTGGTGTCATCGGCAAACTTGCTGAGGGCACACTCAATGTCACTGTCCATGTCACCGACAAAGATGTTGAACAAGACCTGTCCCAGCACCAATCTCTGAGAGACATATGATCTATAGTAATGTTTTCTAGAGTATAAGTCATGTCTATCAAACAGTATGAGAGAAGATAAGAAATGGGATTCTATCATTTTGGAAGAGTAGACCATTGGCGACATGGTCTAGTGTAAGCTGTCCCTGCCCATGACAGGGGTATTGGAGATAGATGGTCGTAAGGTTCTTTCCAACCCTAACTATTCTATGATTCCATGATTAATAACTTACAGTGAAATTGAGGTATATTTTTCCTGAAATGCAGTCTATTTTTGTACTGTTCCATGAATATTTTTGACAACATGCATTCTCTTTAATGTTTTGAGATATTCACACCTACGTGCTAGAGATGTGAGCCTTAATTGAGTATATCACTATTTTTTGATTTAGAATCTCTAGACCCTGAAACCCAATATAGTGTTACTTAACTTAAGCCAACCTGCAACCCCAGCACTTTAGAAAGAGGGGTCTTACTGGGAACGTAAAGTCATTAGATAAATCAGTATGTAGCAACATGATCGCAATAAAGATTTCTCATCAACTCCTCATTTATACTATATTAACATCTGAAAAAATATTTAAATATTAAAATTAATACATCATAAAACAATAGAAATACTTCATATGAAATAGTTTTATTTGAATCATAACTATTCACAATAGCTATGAATATCCCCAAATTGCTACCATGAATGCTGTATAAAATGAGAATAAACTAAAAGTAAAATTAGATACTCCTTTATAAATTGCTATATGTCAAGCTAACAAATGGTAGACTTGTCATATTGAACAACTAAATGTCTAAATGATCATTCAGCACTCATAGTGTAGAGAAAAAACACTAGCTTTGTTGGCTATAAAGCAGTTGCTCGATTTTTCATACTGTCATTCTGCTCTATTAGCAAAGCCTAACACAATTAGGTATGAATATGCAATAATAACATGCAAATTGTTCCTTCTCAATTGCCCCAAGGCAGCAGTCTCAGCCTTTCAAAGCTTGATTTCTTCTACATCATTACAGGCTTGGCATAATTCATCAGAATAAAAAAATACCTCAGCCTTATTGCATGTGGCCAGCTAGTAAAATCATCAGTAGTTGTTAACCATTCTCCCTCAATAGGTTTGTTAGCAGCACTGTCCCCAGCTCCCTGCCACTCCTGCACTTGTACATGTTTCCCTCGGGTAATGTTAGACACTACATTTGAGCCTGCCAGAACAATTAACCCTACTGTTAATTAGAATGAAATGTCAGGCGCACAGATGGTACAAGCTGGCACCCTGCCATCCCGCCAACTGCTGCTGAAAGCAGCTACCACACTGCTGACAGCTGTTCAGCTATGTCCCAAACCAGCAGATGTCAAAACTTTCCAGCTGAGGAAAGCTAGAAAAAAAAAAAAAAAAAAGAGCAATGATGGGTGTTTCTAGTCCCAGCTGTAATGATCACTGGTTTACTGTTATTGTATCTATTACCTCTTGTCATACTATACTCATCAAGTGGAGTCATCAAGCAGCAAAATGCAAATTAAAAACAATACCAAAAGTGAATAAATGTAAAACTGCTTTCCAAGCTAATTCTCTGCAACTGTAAAAAAAAAATGTTTTTATATGATT
Organism: Forpus xanthops; assembly: GCA_032466535.1. NCBI lineage: Eukaryota > Metazoa > Chordata > Aves > Psittaciformes > Psittacidae > Forpus > Forpus xanthops. The sequence continues at coordinate 21,267 of JASSUY010013392.1, read as the reverse complement.
TCTTTGGAATCTATATTTTTTTTCAATTCAGAGTTTATTTTAAAGCTATTTATGATATGTCAATTTGATTGAATTTCTTTATCATATGACATGAAGGAACCAAGATGTAAGCCCCAGAAGTCAGAAGGAATCCGCATTCCCTCTATCTCTGGGCACCCAATACTTTGAATGATCAATTTAACCTTAACTGTGTGAAAGAAAGATCCCAGAACACTTTCTGGTGTGAATTAGGATTCCAGATTTGGTAACTATGCTTTGGATACTTAAATTGCTCCCTGATTTTAGAAAGTATGCTTTGGCCATCATTTTTTTTTTTAAATCTGACAAATGCAATGGGAAGGAAGAAATATTTTTGTACTGCGAAAAGTTTTCATGATCTTCATAGCTGCATAAAGATGGAATAGGTGGTTTCCAAGATTCTTTTAAAAGATCCTATCATGTAACATTTGGCATTCAAACTACAAATCCAATACTTTTTATGAAATATTAAGAATAGAATTTATTTTTTTTCTTATGTACTGTCTTATTCAAACTAACTGTTCAGCAATAAGATAAGATTATCTTATTAAATTAAAAAGATTATCATGGGAGCGGAATACAAACGAAAGTATCACATACTATTACAAACAGAATTATATTTTGGTTAAATTTGATAGGATTATACCAATATAAGTTAAAAGGGGCCCACAAATTAAAAAGCTTGCACAAATAACTTTTTATTTCCTATAAATTTGGGGAAAGTAGTTCTTTGAAGAAGATATATAAAGTTAGAAGCAATTTAAAATAGCTTCAAAATTTATAAATACGAAAAAGTAGTTAAATCTACTGAGATATATCCATTTATATAATTTTTATCCATGAAAACAAATATATTCTTCTATACATTCATTCTCAAATATAATATTTCTGATTCTGTCTCATCTATCCATGGACAGGTATAGAATCACAGAATCATAGAATAGTTAGGGTTGGAAAGGACCTTAAGATCATCTAATTCCAACCTCCTGAGATGGGCAGGGACACCTCCCACTATGGTAACATTTGTGAAATTTATGTTTAGCATATGCTTTCACTGTTAATTTAATCTTTCATTTAGATTTGTTTGAATTCATATATATATGATATATATAATATTTATATATTCTTAGTTTATGTGGTGTTAATAAAGTAATCGCATATTTTAATATTAATTTCTGATTTAGATTATTGCTCTTTTCTACATGTAGCTAGTTAATATACTAACTTTAGGAGGGAGTTATAATAAGAAATAAATGTTACTAATGGCTCGTTGCACTTCTGAAGTCAGAAGTTTCATATAAATGTCATGTGCACTAAAAATTATTTTTTTTTACTAGAAATATTCAGTAGAAAGCATGCTATAACTATTTATTTAGTTGAAAAAAAAAAACAAAACAAATTAGGCTGGGTTGGACATAGACTTGGGTGACATGGTTTATTGGGAGGTGTCCCTGCCCATGGCAGGGGGGTTGGAACTAGATGATCTTAAGGTCCTTTCCAACCCTAACTATTCTATGATTCTATGATTCATTTTGCGAACTGCAGCAAAATCAGTTTTCTAGACACTACTTAGCCATTTTCTGGGCTGATGAAAATCTATATATATGCCAAAATTTCAGAGGATTTCAGGCACTACATGTTGCAGTAGGCAGTTCCTGATATGAATACTTTCACTAGAAACTTGCCAGACATGGGAGCTTCAGCTTTACAAAAAATTAAAAACTGTCAGGGATAAACCACCCCAAAGTGATTCACAAGACACTATAGACACAGTTGTTTTCAACAGCAACATTTAAATTTAAATTTAAATAATAACATTTAAATTCAATTTTAAATAATAACATTTAAACTGAGGATAGATATCAGCCCAAAGACCTCAGACTTCCCAGAGGATGTAGCTGGATACAAGTCTTCTGGATACACTTCTCCTTTTCAGGCCAATTTCTGAAGTAAGCTGGGCAAAGACCAAGACTGGATCAAAAAGCCCTTCCTAAAATTCAGGATCTACCAGCAATTACCAGGCCTGCAGTCATGCTTTGTCTGGCACAAAAGCCCTTAGATCTGGTTGACAGGTATTTGGTGTCACAAAAACTCACTTGTTAAGATGCTCCACAGTCAATACTTTCTATGACTTGAGACGAAGCAGCAAGAAACCTCTGTACCTGATATCTTTGGTTTCCTTAACTCTATAAAGCTTGAAAATCTGACTGAATATGTTGGTTCTCCTCCCCCAAAGGAAAAAGGAAACAAGAAACAACTTTGCAGCTGCTCCTTCAAGCATGTGGGTTTCCTTTATCTTACAACTGTGTAATGATATGTCCCAACTAATGGAAGGTAATTCAGTTACTGCTGATTTGGATGTGTTCAAGAGCCAAATAAGATGTTTCCCAGAGGAGTTGAGACCAATAAGTTCTCCTGCTTTTCCCCTTCAATCAATAATTTTTCACCTAGCTGCCCCCAACAAGGCAGGGGCAGCACTGACACATTTTGATACAGCTCTTACCCATTTTTCCCAGCCATTTTATCTTTGAAGTGAAATCCCTCATTTCTGCAGTAAGGAAGGTATTGTGCAAGGAAAAATATATCATGTATATGAAATAAAAAAGAAAGCTGACATTATTATAACAAGACAAACATCTCACAGAAGTTTCAAGATTAGTTAGTGAACTATGATTTCAGAAATAGAGAGAAATAGAAGGAAGAAGAATGAATTAAAGCAAGACTTCTTAAAAAATATCTCAGACGCCTTTATTCTTTTTATGACTAAAAAAAAAAAAAGAGTAATTACAAAGAAAACAACACCAAACATACTAACATCTTTTCTACAGAATTTCTTTCAAGAAAATTCAAAGTTCAAAATTAGACACTAAACTTTGCAGTACCAAGAGTCATGACACAGTAGCATACACGCATTTGGCTAACAGCCAGTCTAGTAAAACTGAAGTCAAGGGTTAAATTTCTGTTGCCTTCTGTTGGGGCAAGACTAAACTAAACTATATAAGATTTCCTTTTATTCTCTGTTTCCCTCATACAAGAAAGACATGGCAGAGCACTTAACATACTAATGGAGAGACACCCCATTTTAAACAAGTTGCTTTCTCAACTTTGGTAAATGAAGGACGAAAAATTGATTTGAAAACCCTAGCAGAAGTGTCACCTCCTGCCCTCACTCTAAGAAAGGTACTTGAACTTGTGCCACCTCACAAACAACTGTCAGATGTTTCAAACCCACATAGCTCCTCAGGGCATTCAGTACATTTATAAGAATCAAGGACATTGGTTATGTGCTTTGGATCAGACTGCTGATAATATGCATACTGAATGCATCTAGGACATAAAAGATCTCACTTATGTTCTCAGGGTATACTGCTTCAAGCATAAACAAAGTATTTGCTCTGGGATTCAAGCTGCATATACTCCCCTAAGTATACTCTGTTGTTGCAACATACATTCACTGTATCTGAGATCTATACATAGTTCTTACCATAATGAAGTTTGATCAATACATACTCTTCTGTATTTAGATTATACACATAATCTTCAAGTTTCTGCTCAGATCTCATCCAAATGTTAAAATTTTAAATAGCATGGGCAATGATGATCAGTTACCCATTTCTTATTAATAATCACTGATTTTACTGTATATGACAGTCAATAATTACCTAGTGAAAAAAACCTGAAGAATTATTCCCAAGATTTAAGTGTCTCAAATAAACCACTAAAAGCGATCATTAAAAAGGTAAACCATTTTAACGGATTTTATTCTCTCTGCACAGTATGAGTACATATTCTGAACACAAGTTCTTCTGCCTGTAAGATCAAGCAAAAAATGAAATTTCAATGGGTACTATCAATTTATATTAATGCTGTAGATTTTCTTCAAGTACTTGTTTAAATTAGAGTTGACACCTATTTCGAATCATGCCTTTCGGAAATCCTTATTAATAAGTCACCACTATTTTAAAATATTCATCATCAAAATTAGGTCAGATGATTAAGGGATTATTCCTGCAAAGCCTAAAATTTAGAGTGCTTGAACACCCACATTTTCAGTGACTTAAATGTAAGAGGCACTTCCTCAAAAGCCATGTGATCTCACAGACTAAATTTAGGCCTGGGAGCCACAAGATTCCAAGCTCCGTTTCCTCATATTTACTTATTTACATTAGCAATATTTTTTTTTTTTTTTTTTTTTTTACTTAGCATTAATTCTGTTTAGGTACAAATTAAGTGCATATCATTTATTCTGTTTACTGGTTGAGACACTGCAAGCATGTGATGTAAACTGATATCTTCAAAGTGTGAGAAGCAATGAACCAAATTCTCCTCTGCAATTCTGTGTTCTCTTCAACACTGCACTATGCAGGTAAGTATGTAAGTGTGTAGTAGGAGAGGTGGGATTCTGAATGTATGTGTCCCACCAAAATATAATGAAGAAAAAAAAGTAATTACTCAAAAAAAGTCAAGACTGGTAAAAAAGAAATATGTGGTCAGTCCAATGTTTATAATTAATAGACATACACTACTTTGAAAATATTGCATGCTCACAAAGAACCTATGAGGTATCTAGACAGACCTAAAAAATTGGACAGTCAAAAAAAAAAATTAATTTACATTCAAAATTTTGCATTGATTAAATTTTCTCTGAGCAGTATTTTTGCTGAAAATATGAATGTGGCACATTTCTCATCACCTCATACTTTTTCTAATCTCTTCCTGGAGCCAGAAGGATTTCCACTTTTTGTTGTTGTTGTTGTTTATACAGACAAGATCACAAACTCCGAAATAATATTTCCCTTCCCCTCACAAGAGCCAGTTCCTCCTTCTCCAGAAGGTCATTACAGAATTACAGGATGTGTTTCTGTCTCCCTTATAAACACAATTCCTCATAACAACGAATGGATATTTTTTGTTGAATAACATATTGTAATAACAGTACGTTACTAAATTTGAAAGTATGACCTATTTGGTATATTCACAGATTACTATAAAATTAAAAGTGCTATACAAAATGTAAAATTTACAAATGTACTAGCATACATGAACATAAGCGCACAGAGAGCAATAAATTATATGTACATCCAGAAACATACATAGAATACTGTATTTATAAATACAGATATTTTACAATATTTACACTTAATAATTTCTGAAGAATGATCTAATCAACCAAGAAGGTTTAAAAGTGCCACAAAACTACACATGTAAGTATGCCCTTACTGCTGACCTTACAATGCACTTAGTATCTTGTACTTCACTAATGCTGTTTCTACCACTACGAGCAATTTATTCTACCTCACATTTGTCAAGTGCTCATAAATCAGTATTAGGCCACTTTTTCACTGAGTTGCTGATTTTTAGCCAGCAGACAGCCGCACCATTTGGATTCAAAGTCTAATATTGGCACACATATTGATTTTAATTAGTCTAATTAGTTCATTACACTAAAAATCAAACAAACCATTTATTACATTCCCAACTAATGACATATGATCAAGGATTTAATATGATAATGAGCAAGATCAATTATCACTCATAAAGGAAGTCATTAACAAGTATAAACACTGCCTAACTGAATATCATTACAAATTATGAAGTCATAGCTAGGCCATTTGCATAAGCATACTAATTTTATTTCACGATATTCCTTCCACTTAATACTCCAAATACCTTACATAAAGCTCCCTTTTTTCATGAGAATTGATTCATTGCTATAAACTCAGTTCTTACTGCCAGTAATGCAACTGTTCACTACACAGTCCTTAAAATCTATGCCATTAAATCAAGGTTCAAGTAAACAAAACAATGTCTGTGGACTCTCTCAGAAAATATTACAGAATAATACAAGAAGGAAATGAGGTTTTCAGGTGTACAAAAGTGGATCCAGAAGTATTTCTCTACCAGGGAATATTCAATAACTATTTTCTTTGTGGTCTGGTATATTTCATATGCAAAACTGCACTAGTGATAGAAGTCAGCCCTACCATGGTTGTTTAGCTGTATAAAGGGAAGGAAGTAACATTCACCAGGGTATTTTCACTTTACTGCAGAAACTTCAAACTTTTAAAATAAAATTTTCAACATGAGCTGTATGTAGTTAGATATTCTACTATTCTCAAAGTCTCAGTACTTAATTCTTAGTTCTATTTAAATTTTTCCAAGGTCATTGTCACCATCATTATCTATTCTGTATCTTACAATAGCATCCAAGATGTCAATCAAAATCATAGTAATTATACTTTCTATTATAGCAGAATCATATCTCTGTGGTGAACAACAATCAAGAATGTAAAGGATAAGCCAGTAATCTGCCAAATTATTATTCTCCTGTTCTACTTTACAATGGCTACTTTGGAGTACTTTTCAAATGCTTTTCTCTATACCAGAACATTCAGTGAATACGTGATTAGAGACTTATGTATCACACGTATGTATCACATGCAGCTCAGTATTTATGAAATGCATAATGAATTTTTGTCATTGTTTGTGTTTGAATAACTGGAAGTCTCCGTTTTCATAAAGCTCTTTAACGATTTCTAATTGTAGAAGTTGTAACTAACATATACAGCCCAGTTGCAAGGGTTGTGCGGCACTGGAACAGGTTGCTCAGAAAAGCTGTGGATGCCTCACACTTAGAAGTATTAAAGACCAGGCTGGATGAGGCTTTGGCAATCTCGTGTAGTGGAAGGTGTCCCTGCCCATGGCAGAGGGGTGAAAATTAGATGATGTTTAAGATTCCTTCAACAGAAACCATTCTATAAGTCTATGATGTATATACAAAAACTTGAATTTACTAGTAGTCAGATTAGAACTTCACTCAAGAAGCTTTTCCATACAGAACTACATTTTTATTACTTAAAACCATCTTGCTGGTTCTGAAGTCTGCTTGTTCTAGAAGCAGCATATACTAATACATTTAACAGCATCTAATTTCAATCAGTGATGTGACTTCTACAAATAACCGTGTTCACCAAAAACTGAAAGCTGTATCTTCAGATTATTTGATTAAGTTTCTCACAAGGATTCAGTCTTTGATGGCATCATCAAAACACATTCAGCACTTCACAGAAATAAACTATCATCAAAACTTCATTTTTTTTCTAAAATACAGTAATAATGTAAAAAAAAAAAAAAAACAAGGCGCATGTTTCTCTGACTAAATTTCAAAGTAAATAAAAACTCAATAATAATTCTTACATAAGTGCATCCTTGCACCTAATAATTTAGAAAATATGCAACACACAAAGAAGTCACATAGCTGTATGGCTTTGGGGCTGTAAAGATCAGAACAGCTCTACAAAACACTGAGAGACCAAAGTCGCACATCCCACCATCCAGCCCCATTAAGTTTGAGAGGTGGTAGAAAACTGACTTATAGCTGAGTCATTAAGTGCTTAATGACTTCAGGTTGTATGTGCTTATATCTACTAGAGCTTAAAATTTTGTATACTTATACCTTCAGTACTTAACTGGACATATTTCAGATTCTTCTAAGTCATTACCTTGTTAAATACATAATTTCTGTCATTTTTGTTCTACAACATAGTATGCCCACTGTCTTTTTACTTTCATATTTTGCCTTTCTTCTCACTTTGATCTTCCTTTCCACTTCTTTATTCGGAACTGACATTTTTCACCTACCTCTTTTATGAACTTTCTACAAATATTTCTGTGTCTTAGTCCCCTCTCCTCTTCCCAAATCAGTATGTGCTGGCTTCAAATGTAAATGGAAGATGACACTGAATTTAAGTATGTGCTCAAATCCACAATGGAAAATAAAACAGAGTAGATATAAATGCTGAATTAATCACTAGTATTATTTGATACACGATTTATAGGAATGATTTGGAACTAAGATTCAAAACTTTTTTTTTTTTTTTTTGATTAGCTATCATCGCCCACAATAGGAAGTGCAGCTCTCCGCCATGGACAGTGTGATAGGTATACAGCCAAGTTTTCTCTTATCTAGACAACAACTATCACTATGGATGTCAGCTTGACTAAACAGCAAAGCAAAGAAGGCAATTAAAAAAATAGATAAAAAGAAAGAAAAAATTGTACTTAAAGAAAACAGAAATAAAATTTTAATATTGAATGCAAAATCCACAAAAATGCAAGTCAAGGGAAAGAATAAAACAAAACAAATCCAGACATCTTCTGAACAATTCATATTAACTAAGTGTAGGAATCAAATATTTAATGCTAGTTTTTTTCTTTCCAAAACATCAAGGATCAAAATCAATTCAACCTTAATACAACTGTAGCAATTGGAGTCATTGCACAGAAATGGGGCCCCTTCAGTGACATTTTTTCTGGAAGTTGAGGAGATGACAGTATTGAAACCCTTTGGGACAGAAGAGGCTACAACAGAGGCTCTGTCTAAAACTGAATTGCTAAAAAGGTTATAGTATCACTTACCAGGGCCAGGCAGTATTCATCCACCTACACTAGTACAACACAGGAATAGACAATCTGAATTACTAATGACAGCATGTAACCTTTTCTTTTTCTTTGGCATAGGTATGCAGAAAAACAAAGCAATGACTATCATAAAAGCTACCAGGGAAATTTCAGCAAACACAGACCTCTAAGCCAGAAGTCATATTGGACAAATTAGCAGAGACTGCAGACAAGATCAGAATTAGTTGATGTCTGGATACATATGAATTACTCAAGTCTTTTTTTTTTTTTTTCTCATTCCCTTTGGAGCAGAATTTTGAACAAAACAGACTCCATCCATTGATATGTCAATTCTTACTTGGAGAACTCATCTGTCCACATCCATGTTTTGATCTTACCGCTTTCCATTACAAATGTATATCAAATCTCACAAAAAGTAAATGAAAGGTAAATAAGGTAAAGAACATCTTCCAGATAGCCAGACAGAAACTCAAGAGTCCATCTGCAAATGATCCAATTCAGAAGAACCAAAGTATGATCTGGGTTGAAAGGGCCTATGAAAGCTCATCTAGTTCCACTCACCAGCAGACCAGATTGCTCAAAGCCTCATCCATCCTTGGAACACTTCCACGGATGGGGAAGCCACAACTTCTCTGAGCAACATCTGCCAGCACCTCACCACACTCACAGTAAAGAGCTTCTTCCTAATAGTTAAACTAAAATCTCCCTTCTTCCAGTTTAAAGCCATTACCCCTTGTCTTACCCCTAAATACCCTTGTAAAATGTCTTTCTCCAGCTGTCTTGTAGCTGCCCCCCTTTAGGCACTAGAAGGCTGCTAGAAGGTCTCTCTGGTGTCTTGTAGCCCACAGGCATATGGGAGAGATGGTTAGGGGCTCTGGAGCTCAGATTTTCTTTTCATCAATTCTCCAGGACACAGGGGAGGACTTAAAAAGGCTAGGAGGATTGGCCAGGTTAATAAATGGTTAGAAGGGTGGTGCCATAGTCAGGGGTTTGGGTACCTTGAACATGGGACTCAATTTATTAGGCCAAGCCTACTGAGGGCTGGTGGACCTGGTCTGACAAAAGCAAAGAGTGGTTTTGGTAGGAGGCTTGCCAGACTGGTCAAGGATATTTTAAACTAGATGTGTTGAGGGAGGGGAGCATCATTCCATACGAACACACCTAGTCACTTGCCAGCACCTATAATAAACGCTCAGAGCAACGTGGAGATATTCCAGCCACTCCAGCCAATGAGCCAGCTTCATCTGGATTGTGGCTCAAATGCCACTATACAAACGCCCGCAGCATGGGGAACAAACAAGAAGGATTAGAGATGTGTGCATGTCTACAAGGGTATGATATAATAGGCATCACAGAAACATGGTGAGATGGTTCCTATGACTGGAGTGTTGGAATGGAAGGTTACAGGCTCTTTAAGAAAGACAGGTCCAGCAGGCAGGGAGGGGGACTTGCTGTTTATGTTAGGGATAGGCTGGAGAATACGGAACACTGCCTGGGGACAGGTGAAGAGTTGACAGAGAGTTTGTGGGTCAGGGCTAAACAGAGAACAGCAAAGGGAGACATTACTGTGGGGATCTGTTACAGACCCCCTGACCAAGAGGACTCGGTGGAGGAAGTGCTCTATAGACAGATAGGAATAGCCACACGCTCACAGGCCCTTGTTCCCAAGGGGGACTTCAACCACACTGATATCTGTTGGATGGATGGTACGACACAGCACAAGCAATGCAGGAGGTTCCTCGATTGTGCAGGAGACAACTTCCTTCTGTAAGAGGAGTTGACAAGGAGAGGTGCCATGCTTGACCTTGTCCTCACCAACAGGAAAGGGTTGGTTGGAAATGTGAAGCTCCAGGGCAGTTTTGGTTGCAGCAGTCATGAGATGGTTGAATTTGAGGTCCTCAGGACAGTGAGAAGAACGTGCATCAAGCTCACTGCCCTGGGCTTCAAGAGAGCAGACTTTGGACTCTTCAGGAATCTGCTTAGTAAGGTTTCATTGGATACAGCCCTAGAGGGCACAGGGTCCCAAGGCTGTTGGTTGATATTCAAGGATCACCTGCTACAAGCTCAAGAGTGATGCATTCTGACTAGAAGAAAGGGGCAGGAGACCTCTCTGGATGGATAAGGAGCTGCTGAGGAAAACTTGAAAGAAAAAAGAGGCTTATAAAAGGTGGAAGCAAGAACAACTGGCCTGGGAAGAATACAGGGATGTTGTCCAGGAAGCTAGGGGCCAGGTTAGGAAAGCTAAGGCCCACTTAGGATTCAACTTGGCTTTGGATGCTAAAGATAACAGGAAGGGATTCTATAGGTATTTTGCAAACAAAAGATAGGCTAGGGACAACATGGGTCCCCTCTGGAAGCTATCAGGAGAACTGGCTACCCTGGATTTGGAGAAAGCTGAGGTTCTTCATGACTTCTTTGCCTCGGTCTTCACCAGCAAATGCTGTGATTACACCACCCAAGTCTTGGAAGACAGACGTAGGGACTGTGAGAATGAAGACCCTAAGCTTATTGTAGGAGAGGATCTGGTTTGAGACCGTCTTAGGAATCTGAACATAGAGAAGTCCATGGGACCTGATGAAATCCATCTACAGGTCCTGAAGGAGCTGACAAATGAAGTTGCTAAGGCACTGTCCATCATATTTGAAAAATCATGGCTGTCAGACAAAGTTTCCGATGACTGCAAAAAGGGTAATATAACCCCCATTTTCAAGAAGGGGAAAATGGATGATCTAGGGAACTACGGACCAGTCAGGCTCACCTCTGTGCCTGGCATACTAAGGTACATGAAAAATAAGTTGCTTGGTGACAGCCAGCATGGCTGCAGTAAGTGGAAATCCTGCCTGACCAATCTGGTGGCCTTCCACAGTGGGGCTACAGAACAGATGGACAGGGGTAGAGCAGTTGATGTCATCTAACTACGCAAAGCATTCAACAGCGTCCCACACTACATCCTTGTGTCTAAGTTGGAGAGACGTCAATTTGATAGGTGGACCACTTGGTGGATAAAGAACTCACTGGATGGCCACACGCAAAGTCAATGGCTCAATGTCCAGCTGGAGACCAGTAATGAGTGGTGCCTCTCAGGGATCTGCGTTGGGATCAGTCTTGTTCAACGTCTTTGCCAGTGGCACAGACAGTGGGATTGAGTGTGCCCTCAGCAAATTTGCCGATGATGCCGAGCTGCGTGTTTCGGTTGATGCGCTGGAGGGCAGGAATGCCATCCAGAAGGACCTTGACATGCTTGCGAGGTGGACTGATGGTAATCTGATGGAGTTTAACTATGACAAGGTCCTACAACTGGGTCAACAAGTGCAAGGTCCTACAGCTGGGTCAGAGCAATCCCAGGCATAGCTACAGTTTGGGCAGAGAAAAGATTCAGAGCAGCCCTGCAGAGAAGGACTTTGGAGTGTTGGTTGATGAGAAAATGAACATGAGCCGGCAGTGTGTGTTTGCAGCCCAGAAAGCCAATCGTATCCTGGGCTGCATCAAAAGGGGCATGACCAGCAGGTTGAAGGAGGTGATCCTGCCCCTCTACTCTGGTCTTGTGAGACCTCACTTGCAGTATTATGTACACTTCAGGTGTCCTCAGCATAAAAAAGACATGGAACTGTTGGAAGAAGTCTGGAGGAGGGCTACAAAGATGATCAGAGGACTGGAGCACCTCCCCTATTAAGATAGGATGAGAGAGTTGGGGCTGTTCAGCCTGGAGAAGAGAAGGCTACGTGAAGAGCTTATAGCAGCCTTCCAGTATCTGAAAGGATCCTATAAGGATGCTGGGGAGGGACTCTTCATTAGGGACTGTAGTAATAGGACAAGGGGTAATGGGTTCAAACTAAAACAGGGGAAGTTTAAATTGGATATGAGGAAGTTCTTTATGGGTGGTGAGGCACTGGTATAGGTTGCTCAGCTTAGTTGTGAATGCTCCATCGCTGACGGTGTTTAAGGCTGTGTTGGACACAGCCTTGGGTGGCATGGTTTAGGCATGATTTAGTGGGAGATGTCCCTTCTCATGGCAGGAGAGGTGGAACTAGATGATCTTTAGGTCCTTTCCAACCCTAACTATTCTATGATTCTATGATTCTTTGCTTCTATGATTCTATGATTCTCTTCTCCAGGCTGAACAACCCCAACTCTCTTAGCCTGTCTTTATAGGAGAGTTATATCAGCCCCCTGATCATGTATGTGGCTGCCTTCCAGAGCTGCTTTTCTTATGCTGGGGGCTCTAGATCTGAACACAGCACTCCAGATTGAACCTCATGAGAGTGGAGTAGAGTGGAAAGAATTATCTTCCTCAATGCCTTTCTTTTGATGAAGCCGAGGATACTTTTGGCTTTCTGAGCTGCAAGCACATACTGCCGGCTTATGTTGAGCTTTTTGTCAACACCCATCCCAAGTCTTTCCAGACAGGGTTTCTCTAAACCCATTCTCTGCCTAGCCTGCACTTATGCTTGGTTGCAGCCCAGTTGCAGGACCTTGCAATTGGACTTGTTTAACTTCATGAGGTTCACACTGGCCCACCTCTCAAGCTTTTCAAGGTCCCTCTAGATGGTATCCCTTCCCTCAAGCTTATCAACTGCATCACATAGCTTGGTGTCAACAGTAAACTTGCTGAGGGCACACTCAATCCCACTGTCCATGTTGCTGACAAAGATGCTGAACAGTTCCCTTAGGAATGCTTGTCACTGGTCTCCAATCGCATGTTGAGCTGTTTTGCACTGTGGAGCTGTATTGATTGCAACTATCCAGCCAATTCTTTATTCGCCAAGTGGTTCATCTGTCAAATCCATGACTCTTCAATTCAGAGACAAGGCTGTCATGTGGGACAGGATCAAATGCTTTGCACAATTCCAGGTAGATGATGTCAGTTGCTCTCCCTTACCAACCAGTGCTGTAAACCCTCATAGAAAGCCAACAGATTTATCAGGCATGATTTACCCTCAGTGAAGGCACATGTTGTCTGTCACCTATCAACTAGTTGTTATTCATGTGCCCTAGCAGAGTTTTTAGGGAGATCTGCTCCATGATCTTACTCAGTGACAAGCTGAGCCTGACCAGTCTGTAGCTCTCTCAGTCTTCCTTTTTTCTGTTTTTTAAAAATGGGGGCTACATTTCCCTTTTCTAGTCAGTGGGAATTTCAGTAGACTGCCACAGCTTCTCAAATATGATGGATAGTCTCTTGGCCACTTCATTTGCTAATTCCCTCAGGACCTGCAGTTGCATCTTGTCGGGTTGCACAGACGTGTACCTTCAGGTTCCTTAGATGATTTTGTACCTGATCTTCTCCTATAGCAGGGAGTTCTTAATTCTCCCAGTCCTCACCTTTGGTTTTTGTGACTTTGATGGTGTGGCTGGAGCTCTTGTCAGTGAAGACTGAGACAAACAAGTTGAATACTTTGGCCTTCTCAAATCCCAGGTCTCCTGTTTCCTTCCAAAGAGTGCCCGCATTTTCACTAGCCTTCCTCTTAGCATCCACATACCTATAGAAGCTACAAAGACTTATAAAATCACAAGAAGTATGAAGAAAGAGAGCAAGGAACATTCTGTATATACTTGTAACAAAAAAAAACTCTTTTAAATCTTCAATGGAAATCATCAAAATACTTCAAACCAAGAAAATACTATTCATTGTACTATGATGATAGAAGTGTGCTAAAAATTACCAATGCATACAAGTTTGTAAGTTTAAAAAGTAAATCAGAATAAAAACTTAAAGGTTACAAAACACAGTAATATTACTTGCAACTGAGGTGAATATTGCTAGTAGCTTGAAGAATATTACCCGAAGAGAAATGATAATATGATTGCTTTATTATTATATTTGTAGCCCTTCAGCGCTCAGCACTCTTTGAGAGTTTGGGTGTGATCAAATGAGACAACTCAAATGTCTACACACTAAGTCCACAAAGAAAAGACATTTGGCCTTTGAACAGATTTTTAAATATTTAATATATAGGTTAGCATACCTTTAAAATATAAGGCTTTCAGGATGCTATCTCCTTAAGATTTCAGGATTTTTCCCAAATCAGTTCTCTAACATGATTTCCAATTTGAAAACATATGCAAAGGTTTTAATTCTCACTTCATATATAAATGCTAGAGATTTTATTCCTAAGAATTCTATTATTATTACTGGTCAAAGAGACTAATACGGCATGTATAAATTGGAAAAAAATGTGAGAAGTTTAGATAATTCTTCTGACCAAAGGCTATTTCCTTTCAGCAAACTGCAAAAGCAGTAATCTTCATAAAAAAATATTACTATGAAATCATAGTACACACCTAAATGAGAGAATCATTATGAACAGCATAGTTGCTAACACAAAACAATAAAGATACCTGGAAGAATAGGAGTCTGAAATACATTTTCAGAGCATTTTGTCTCATAATTTAAGTTGGGAGGGACTTTTTCAGGTCATCTGGCTCAGCCCTTTGCTTAAAACAAGGTAAATTTCAGTTAAATGATGTTGCTATATTTGTGAGACATTCCATTAGAAAGCAGAGATCTTACTCGCAAACTGTAACATGACAAATCCTAGTGTAAACAACAGGAGAAAGAGTTCTGAGGGGTATTTTCTCCCTCTTTTTTTCTTTTTTTTTAATAGAGATTCTCACACATCACTTGAATAGGTAACTGAACTGTAAGAAATTAAAACCACAAAAAGTCTGAACCAGAAAAGGATACTGAATAGCACACCAAGTCTTGTAGCATGACAAAGAAACTGGGCCAGGGAACTGAATGTAGTTGTTTTTAATGCTCACCATTGATCTACAGCACTCTTGCACCTTTTATTGATGCGGATGACACTCCACTGCAGAGCTGGCATGCTCCTTGCTTTAACTGTTATATGGTCCCCGGACAGTTAAGACTGTAAACCAGAAGTGCCCAGAAGGTTGGAGTGCAAGGGTCAATGTACTTAAGCTAGTACATTCAACATTGGTCTTAGGCACTAGGGTAATCATCATACAAGCCACGTATTCAAGATAAAAGCATCAAACTCTGCACTTTGGCAGAATGTTCTGTAGAGGCATACTTAGAGAGAAGTAGCATCCAAACATTCCTACAGAGTATATGTAGCATGGATATTAAAATTGCTATAGTAACTTGATGACCACTGGCAACAGAGAGTTCTATCAAGTCCTTAATAAACACTTAACAAATGGCTCTTGTTACCTTTTCTTATTGTCTTTTTTATTTCAGGAAATAACTGCATAGGAAATAACTTACCAGTGAATTCCATTTCCAGTAAGAGACTCAAACTTCAAATGCTGACTGACACTACACGACAATTCAAATGCTAACATTCTTTCTTTAAAGTTACCATTAAAGAAATACACCTTTTTATGGAAGTTACCCTGACATTGCCTGTCTTAAAAACAGGTTTTCTTCAAAGAGTTGGAAAGTAGGCAGATAAGGCCAGTCAGATCCCTTGCTGTTTCAGCAAATTGCTGAAAAGCTCCAAATTCTTGGGAGATTTTACTCCACTGATTACTAGGGAAACAAGCATTGCAACTTTGAAAGGAATACCTCTTAGATAGATAGTCTGACAGTTGCTTTCAACAAAGGAGAGCAGGTCTATGACTCATAATAGATGGCCAAAGGCAATTTTTTTTGATTCCACTGACCTTTCAACACTCTAAGGACAGGAAGTATAAATCTAATGATTAAGTCACGGGCTGCTAGACTAGACATTAGAAGATTTTTTTTTTAATAGGAAATAAAAGAAAGCAAATTAGTAACATAATATGGAATTTCACACAATAGTTATAAATTTAATGAGTTCTTCTGCAAAGTTTAAATATTTGTAAAGCAAATGAAGATTGTTTTTAACTTTCTTACAGTACAACTGCTCTCACAGGAAATCTAATAATGATAAAGTCACAAGTTATAGACTAAGTGGTAAAAAAAAAATTCTGTTCTAATATATTTGCCATACATTTCACTAAATTCATCATTGATTACATCTGTAAACTTCAACATACTTCTATCCTGCAGGTCAATCAGCAGTATCATTACTCAGCAGCTTGTATTTTGTTCAATGCCTAACTCAAAACATGTATGAAACAACCATTTTTGCTTCAACATTTTTAACACTGCACACTTTAAAATGCAATAAAAATTGTGATTTAAGTTTCTTATAATAGATTCCATTTTTCTAAACAGTTGCTAATACTTCTTGTACTACTTCACCCAACAGATCTTCAGTTCTATTCTGACTACTTGGACAACTTCATTAGGAAGAGGGATGCCAACCTGGGTGAGCCTGTCCTGGCACAGCGGACAAAGTGTAGGTCAGTTGGGAAAGGACTATGAATCTGTCAAAAAAAAAGTAAGCAATTAAACATAAGTTTCCCCACATTTTAAGAAGACTAACGTACAAAAAAATCATCTTTATTTCCTACTCATTTCTGCGCTTATGTACACTGGTATGATTTGAATAACACAAACATAACTGATTTTACAGCAGCAGAGCAGCCCGAAACAGCTAAATCCTAAACAGCAACACAATTTAGCCAATAACAAGTTGGTAAAGCCCCCTTTAAAGCTCTTATTTCAACATCCTTCCATATAATTTAAAAACCTAATGTCAAGGGTCTTCTCCTCTGTTTTTATTAGTACTTCCCCACCACCCTGACTGCAAGGCAATAAAAAGCAAGCTAAGAAGACTGAGGAAGGCCACAGGCAGGAAAGAAACTTAAAAGAAAACCACAAACATTCATGGCTGGATTTAGGACCAGAGCTCCTGAAGGTTGCCAATACATCCAGCCTGAAAAACCGCAGGGACACAGGAGATGTAATCACAGAAGCCACCTGCAAGGGCAAGAAGCCTGTAGCAAGAACTGGTGATGTTAGAAGGTTTATGGAGACAGTACCTGTTTTTCAGCAGGTCAGTGGTTTCAACAATAATAAATTAAAAGCTACTGCTCCCTTCTACAATGACAGCACTGACGTAATAACTTCAAAGACAGTCAAAATAAAAATGAAAAATTCTATTTTTGGTTTAACAAATATTTGACAAGAAGTATGAAAAAGAAATACCTCAAAAAGAAACTGAATCATATCGGTATAGCAAGGCACAAGTTGATTTTGTCAGCCACCTTCTTTGAACAGCTCCACTAGTCAGCCAAAGTTCATCTAACCCAGGCTGAGCTACAGATCATAACTCTCAGCCAACTTGCAGTCAGAACTCACTGCTTCGTCTATGCCACCTGAAAGACAGGAAAAAAGACAGTGACAGACTCAAAATTCTAATAACTTCTAAATACCTCCTTTAGTAGCATCAACCCTGCACTACAATATAGAATTTTAACACTACAAATGTATTCTGAAAAAAAAAACCCACAAATTATAGACTCATAGAGTGGCTTGAATTGAAGGGACTTCAAAAAATCATCTAGTTTCAATCCCCTGCCACAGGCAGGGACACCTTCCACCAGACCAGGTTGCTCAAAGCCCCACCCAGCCTTGGAACACTTCCATGGATGGGGAAGCCACAATTTCTCTGGGCAACATGTGCCAGTGCCTCACCACACTCACAGTAAAGAGCTTCTTTCTAATATTTAACTTAAAGTCTCCCCTCTTCCAGTTTAAAGCCATTACCCTTTGTTTTATCCCTAAATGCCCTTGTAAAAAGTCTTTCCCCAGCTCTCTTGCAGCAGTCCCTCTTTAGGCACTAGAAGGCTGCTAGAAGGTCTCTCTGGAGTCTTCTCCAGACTGAACAGCCCCAACTCTCTCAGCCTGTCTTCATAGGAGAGGTGCCCAAGGTCCCTGATCATGTATGTGGCTGTCCTCCAGAACAGCTCAGGCAGGTTCCTGCCTTTCTTATTCTGGGGGCCCCAGAGCTGAATACAATATTTCAGGTGGGGTCTTGTGACCTAACCTTGGACCTTCAGGATATCTATACGTGAACATCACAGTAATCCTACACAAATAATTTCTGAATTTCAAAAAGTCTTACCCAGAAGTTTCTAGAGCAAATATATACACAGAACGAAACCCACAGCAATCTCAACCATCACCTAGCTCCTTCTTCACCTACAATTCAGATGGTAAAATGATGAACTCTGATAAAAAAAGGCATGGTTGTTGAAAATTCCTGTACAGAACAACTACAAAATGTAATTTACTGAAAGGTAAATAATCCTAACTGGATTGTTTGTTTTTTTAAGTATCTGTACATGACTTGAAAGTAGACTTTCAACATAAAAATGACATAAAGAGTTCTACAATGCTGAGTTTTGCTACTTGGAAGGAAATAAGACATTGGTAAAAACACACAATTTTATACCAATCAGAATGAAAACATGGCCACTTTGGCATAAAGAGAGGCTGTGAAATCTCTGTTAGCTCATTCAAATGAAGTACTGTGAAAGTCAAGTCAAAATGATGCATTTATTTTAAAAGAGGTTCTGCCATGCTGAAATAAAAAAAAATAAAGTTTTAAGTTTCAGCAAATTTTTTCTTACAATAAAAGAAATATAAACAAGCCCTTCAAAAAATTGTGTAGTAAAACAAATAATATGAAGGAAATAAAATACCTTGGTTTTTGTAAAAAGCAAGTGAAGAGTACCTCTTTTATTTTAAAAGTAATAATGGAAGAATAAACAACAGCAACAAATCACTGCCTCAATTCACAGATTTTTCAGGTTCTCAGAAGAAAATTCATTTCCTCACTCCTGCATGCCATGCATTTTTATGCTAAAAAGTTTCCTATTCTGCTATGGGTTGTTTCAAACTCAGTATGTGAATATCAGATAATAGTTTTTAAACACATTCTGGGTTAACTGGAGGCTTTCATACTTAAATTTATCCTAAGTCCATTATCTCTATCAAGAGATAATAAACAATCAAATTGCTCCTAGTAGTGATGTTTATCTGCAAATCATAAACAATTTGTCTTCACACATATTTGTTCACATGAAAATGGCTATTATTTTCTATCAAGGTATAGACTATCTTCAGATAGAAACCATGGAAAAGACCTGAATGGCATGTGTTGTTCTTCCTTCTGGGACATCTAAACTTTGCCTGTAATCCACTTGCTTAACCAGCTAGCTTTAAACACTCCCACAGTATTCTTGTACCCAATGCAAGATGTTAGGCTGGATGCATGGACAACTAAACATATTAGAAAAATGGTTCAGTCAGGCTCACAGGGTAACTGTTGATGTGTAAAACTCTTCCTGGAGGCCAGCAACAAGTGGGCTACCACACAGATCTGTGCTAGAACCAATCCTCTTCAACATTACAATCAGTGACCAGGAGGAGGAAAAAGAGTATGCGCTCACTGAGCCTACAGATGACACCAAACTGGAGGGGGCTTGGTAGATATGCTTGGAAGGTGGGGCTGCTAGTCAGAGGGACCTGGACAGCTGAGAGGAAAAGCCAAACATAAAATTTAATATGCTAAAAAAGGACAAAGACCTTTCATTTCCTTCAGCTGGCAAAGGAAAATTCCTTGCACTATTACAGGCTAGACATGGAGTGCCTGGGGAGCATCTCCACTGGAAAAGACCAGTCTTGGCAAACAGCAAGTTGAATAAGACAGAAGTGTGTCCTGGCAGTAAAGGCAGTGAGCATCATTCTATGGAGGCCATATGGAACACAGCCAGTAGATGAGAAAAGCGATTATTTCCTTTCAGCACTAAATCACAGTATTTGCTAGTTGGCAACTAGTGTAGCATGACCTATTTTGTCATCTTCTCCATCCAGTAGAAGAAAGCCATTGATAAACTGGATTATATGCTCAATGGAGGGCTATCAAGATGGTTCAAGGGTCTGAGCACATATTACACACAATGAACATTTAAGCTGAAAGGTTGTGACCAAATACAAGGAAAGTATCTTTTCACCCTAAGGGCTGGTTAAGCACTAGAACAGGTTGCCCAGACAACTTAGGCAGACTCCATCCTTGGAGGTTTTCAAGTCCAGACTACATGAATTCTGATTTACAGCCTATCCTGCTTTAAGCAGGGAGTTGGCCCCTTGAAGTCCCTTCTAACCTAAACCATTATATGATTTTATGATAATCTCTAAATTTGAAACTGATCTACATGTTCAATCTCAAAATCTAAACATTTAAGTCATAACAGGAATCAGAAGAGAATTTCTATGTAAGTAATATTGCCATTCAATCACTTATGTGGCAAGAAAAATTTTTCTAAAACTCACTTTGCACTATGGTTCTGAATTCTCCACTGATGAACAACATTTGAAATGGCCTCATGTAAAATCTGTCAAATAACATCACAAATGTGCAAGACACTATAGGCCTCTAGAGATTAGTTAGACTTTCGTAAGCATTCAGCTGTGTACCTTACACATTTTGATTAAGACACTAGGAAGATACAAAAAAGACAAATGTTCTGAGTCTTTCCATCACAAGGACATTTAAAAATATCTGTCAGAGTTGATGACTTGCCTTTGATGACAATATTTCATCATCATCTTATGAAATAGTACTGCACGGAACAAACAGAACAGAAATGCTTATTCACAGAATCTACCTTTTGGTAAAACACATGACATTTCCTTAAAAGATTGGTTTTCTTCACATGATTTTTTACTGGCAGAAATACAATGCTGTGTCTTCGAAAATACCCAACCAAATGAGCTTAACAGATGGGGTTTGTTGTTCTCTGGGGTTTGGGTTTATTTGTTAGGTTTTTTCTTTTTCTTGTTCCCCCCCCCCCCCCCCCGATCTCTTTTCCATAAACTGTGACTTCATTTTCCTGGAGGAAACTGTAGCGTCTGGAAAACCCGCAACAAGTTATTTGTACGTCTCAAGTGATCTTCCTGGCCTTCAGTTACTTTCAATCAGCTAGTTCAAA
>JASSUY010013391.1:0-46345 GCA_032466535.1 Forpus xanthops | reverse complement strand
GGAGAGACGCCACCCAGAGTTTCTAGATCATTAGTAATGTTTTGATTGTTTTCTTCTTGGAGAAGCCATAATCTCTTTCAGAAAGAGACAAGCCTTTTCTGTTGGCATCTTTTCTCTCTAAAGTACCACAGAGCAGAATTGGGCCTTGAAGGTTTTGTACAGCAGCTGAGTCAATAAATAGCTGAATGTGCCTCATAAGTATATTTTCCGTGAGATAAGAATATTGACGTTGTTTTATCTTGCATTGAAGTTTGCTTTTAGAAAAGATTTGTTATTGTTTCTTTGCTTGAACCACTTCTGTGGCGCACAGTGGATTTTTAGAATATGGTGAACCAAATTGTCTGGAACAGAAGCTTAACTTCTATGTTTAAATACTTTAAAAATACCTCACGTATAGATTTCAGGCATTCCAATAAACAACAAATTGTGGAGAACAAGCTTGTACTGTTTCCATCGGCACAGTAAGAAGACTATATGTTCTTTTAGCATCCAGTGTTAAAGAAAAGTTATTTTTATTCATGGTTTTGTATTGATTATTTGTTCCTTCTAAAAGAAACAGTGATGAACCACATAGTATCAGAAATAAACAAAAAATATAGACTAGGCTGTGGCTTTAGTACCTTTCCTAGACTTCATTTTTTTTAACTAATGCATTGCTAAGTTATAGGTCATGGACTGGTAGTACAATGGGTCAACATCCAAATAATGTGCCTATTACTTTTTTGTTGGCTTTCAATGGCAGAAGCTGTTTAATTAGATAACGTTAATGGCAAGGAGAAGGGATTTTAATCTGGCTGTCAGTTACTTATCCTTTGGAAGAGTATGTTTTGCTTCTGCTTTGAAGCCTCTAAAAGAAGACAGAAAAGACACATTCTGAGGGAAAGCTTTTTCCACAAAGCAAAAAAGAAAATAAACCAGCCTTGTGATAGGTATTACAGAAGAGCTTGAGGCTGCGTATATAGGATTGTGTCTTGTATCGGCAGGAAGAGCATAAGCAGTCCTACTCATGCCTCTACCTCTCAGTAAGACTTTTATACCTACTGCTGCACTCCCACACCCCACCATGAGTGCACCAGAAGACTGAAGAGTGAAAAAGAAAAAGAGGAAAAAATAATGTTGCATACGCTGGTATAGCCTTGGAGAGAAAAATCTACATAATCATCACCCTAGAGTGTGTATTTTTTTTTTTCTAACAACAGCGGATTTGCCTCTCCTTTTTCTTGCATACCCTACAAGGTTCCTTTTTTGGTGAAGGGCCTGAGTTCCTCCACAGCACCTAGCAGATTGTAGAACAATAATGAGGCAAACGAAATGTAAACAGGGAAGCAAGACTAGGAAATATATACTCCAGGTTTGCCAGACTTTAAGTCCTAAAACTTCTCTGTACCTCCTATGCACTTTGTACTTAAGCCTAGATGTGGACTACATGAGAGACACCCTGTGTTGAGAGAGTGAGTGGGGATGGTAAATCATCACAGACCTACACCACGATGTGTCAAGGTGAAGGATATATACTGGCAATCTTTTCTGATAGTATAGCATGCTTTTCAGGACTATTATTCCTAAAGATCACACAACAGAAGAGAAATTCTGTGTTTGGAGGGCATGCGTCCGACCATCACATGCAAATGAACCAGAACTGGTAAGAACAAGCCCCTAAGAAAACATAGTTCTCTTTTTCTGACCTTAGCATTGACAAGAGCCAACTTAAGAGAAGACAGGGACATAGGAGTAAAGCCAGACAATGACTCCTATTTTGTGTAGGAGTGGAGCCAGTTATCTCAGCTTGTTTCTTCCCATGGGAAAGAGTTTGTCTTTGGAAATGGGAGGCAGATTTGGATGGAGATAAACAGTTCCCCATGCCAATGTTTACAAAACATTTTGCAAAGAACTTAACCTTGCAGATGAAAATGCAGAATCTTCATTTCTGCCCTAAAAAAATAAAGCAGGAATCTTCAGCGCATGCACTATCCCCACTTACATTCCTTTTGTTGACATGCACAAAATGACATCAATGACAAAGTGTATAAAACATAATATGCATGTATAAATAAAGAACAACCAATGTAGCTTGAAGGTGATAAAAAAAACGTCCTCTGCATGGGCCTGTCCCCCCAGTTGTTTCACCTTCTTGCAAGATGCGCAAAAGCAGACCATCACACCCCAAGCAAGAAACAGCTCTCCAGGCTCCTAGCCAAGCACAATTATAAAGAGGATCCCGTGAAATCTGGAAGCTGCACAAGTCAATCCTTTAGAAATGCAGAACCCTGGTATGAATAACACCCCCATAGGCTGACTCAGGGATGCTCCCACCTTACACAGCACATCTACCAGCACAAAGCTACCTTTTCCACATGGACCAGGGCCTCTTTCCACGATGGTGGTGATTTAGTGCCAGGTTAGCAGCCACCTGGAGGGAAGAGAGGTCAAAGCACAGCTAAATTCACACCAGTCTCAGCATGTGGCTTTTGGAGTTCCTTACAAACGAATCTCTTGGTATCACTTGGTGATTACAGCCATATGGATACGTGGGAGCAGACAGGAGCTTATCTGACTGACATAAAGCTGTAAAAGGTGACACTGATTTTGCACAGGGACCAGCAGTGGTCTGTTCACTATGTCAGCATCCACTGCTAAAGAAAATGTGTGAGGGCCTAACACTGCCCTCCTATGGCTTCATCCCAAACCGGCCACAGAAGCCCAGAAACCGCAGATCCAAGTTGCACAGAAATGAAATTTCATTTCATGATATTTTCACACAAAGCCCTCCTGTTTTATGCTGCCCAGCTGTGTACACAAATGCCCTCCATATATAACTTCCAGTGAAAAGTTAATGAAATGGCTTCCTTGCTCTCCTGCCAAAAATATAACTGAAATTCTAATCTCAAGACTTTCTCCAAAATAGCCCCTTTCTGCACTAAAATTCTCATAAATCAGAAGCATTTTTTGTCTAAAATAAGCCAGTTTTCATTGTCTTGAAAATAGTAGAAAATCTAGCCCCGATTTCTTTAATCCGTTGCTCCAGCCAGCAGAATTTCGCTGTAGGGTAAAATTCAGCCCTGTACTGAGGGTCAGTACAAGGTCAGCACTTAAACCATAAAATAGGGCTTAAGTGGTAAATAGAGCCTCTGTTCAGGATTATATTTCTCCCCTTAAAAGGGTTGCAGTTCATATGAAAAGGAAGATTTACTCACATCATAGACCTGGCTATAGTGACATTATTCACATTACTCAAATACTACCTCATTCCAGAAGTAATCCCATTGGGTGAGGTTGTGCCACATTTCTTAGTGGTACCTCCCAGAAATCCAATACAGGAGGCTATTCCTAACTGCACCATACCAAAACATCTCACAGCTTGGTCCTTCAGTTATATTCTCGGGGGTAAAGACAAAACCTATACTTCAGCACTCAGAAATGCCATTTTCCCAATACTCCCTCTCACTGGTTACTAAGGGGTTTTAAGAGATTTTACAAGTAGTAATAAAGAAGGAAAGACATAATGCCATGAGGTTGGTTTTGCAGAAGGAGAGTTGTCCTGGAGACACTCAGGGCATTTCCCAGTTTTCACAACCTGACAGTTTTTTACCTGGTGGTACTAAAGTACAAGACTTCTACTTTTCCTGAGATTATTCTCAGGAGAGAGCTCTGGTCCAGCTTTCAGCCCTACATGAATGAGGCTAAAAGGCATTTGCAGAATTTCTTTCTAAAAACTCAGAAGACAGTGAATGAAGTTTTGCATCCACATTTGGACTCTTGCTTCCTGAATTCTGTTGACTTGGGTCCAGAAGCTTTTTTCACTCTGTTTTTCCAGCCTGAATTAAGTCATTGGATTGAAATGCTTTATAGAAGACTGATAACAAAGAAATACCTCTCAGTTTCATGTAACAGAAAATGCCAAATGCTTATAAGATGAATGCTGTAATCCAAGCAGACTGCTTCCAGATAAGAACGCCACATACACATCCAAAAAAAAAAAAAAAAGCATTTAAAAACTGATGACAAGGATCCCAGGGGACTCAAATTCCTGGAAGATGCCTTGTCAGCTTCAGGACTATGACCAAATGAATTAATCAAGACAACCCTTCCTTTAAGTTGTAAACCAGCAGATTTAAAGACTCTTCCAATGCAGAGGGAGTATATGAAATCTGCAATGGTCCCAGCTCACCACTCCTAATTACAGTTTTATAAGCTGAGTGGTCCTTGATCTTTGAACTGGAGGGTCCTTAGAGATGTAAGACTTTGAATACTGCCACAAAAGTGGAATGGATGTACAGTAAAGGCAGTGGTACTTCGCTGGGTGATAGGGTTAAATTTTAAGTTACACTTCTCGGTTAGATATCGACTGTAAAAATTTAAGTGAAGGTTTATTTAGCTTTGATTGCCTTAAGTAAATTTGTTTCACAAAGGAAGAGGAAAGTCTATTTCATTCAACTGCCAATGCTGGGGAAGACCTGAAGATATTGTTTCATTCACCCCTGGAAGTTTTCCAGACCAATTCTATTCTTTACTGTAGTTGGGCAAAAATTCAGAATTTTGCCCTCAGATGCATCAGTAGAGAAAAGATGGAACAACAATATAGACACTCATTAGTAGTTGGCTTTCACAACAATATACATGTTGGAACAGAATACACATATCCAAGGACTTCCATAGCTCTTCCTACTTATGATGGCAAACTGTGGTGCAGAGAAAATCTTAGCCTAAGGGTCAGTATCAAAGCATTAATGGATTAATTCCATTAAAGCTTAATTAACAGAGCTGCATTGGCTTGCAAAAGATTTTATTTGTACCAGTATGTTTAAGAGAGATACCTGTAATCATCGTAGGGCATCAATGAGGCAGGAGGAATGAAACTACATGCCTTATTTTAAGCACTTCAATTCATAGAGGGAAGGGTCAAATGCCAAATTGGTCTCCTAGACCTAAGGTGACACAAGCCAGAAAGTTGCCTGAACTGAACAGAATTAAGTAATCTGCATGGTAAAGAAAATTCGGCACTAATAAAAGCAATAAGTATTTCAGAAGCTTCATAGTTTTTATAGTATGATTGTATGTATAACTGCTCCCCATTAAGGCTGTTGCTGGCCTTTGATTCCAACACATGTATTCCCTTCAAGGTGGAAGTGGAGTCCAGCTTTGGTTTCTTTAGTGAACTTCACCCTACATTTTTGGAAGCTCAAGAAAATTAGTTATTATCCCTATTCCTTCTAATCTGGAGCAGTAGTGCAATTATCCTTAGGGTTACTACCAACTTCTTCTGGAAGGAGAGAGTAAGACCTTTGAATCTAGTTTTGTTTTAGATATTTAAAAGCTATGAAAAACAGACATTAAAAACTCATCAGTGATTATTTAGTTCATTTATAAAACTTAATTCTTTGATAGTAACCCCATCAAAACCACCATTCTGCAGGCCTGGTTTACCCTGAGCTTGAAGGTAGGATAAATATGGGTGTGAGCAGTTCAGTGCCATTTTCATGACATTTTCAGCAGGTATTTTATAGGCCTGTAAGATTATATATACACTGATACACAGAGCCAAACTGACAGTCATAGAGGTGTGAGAAAGTCCTTACTATTGAAAGGTTCAATTAAATATTTAGACTAAGGATAATTAGATTATGAAAAAATTAGGTATCCCTTCACATCACTGTGTACTTGCCATCATTCTCCAAAATACAACTACCTTTAAGTACCCAAAACAAAATGCAGTGGGATGGGCTAAATCCCAGGCATGCTAGTTGTCTATTACTGATGAAAGATATCACAGGAAAAGTTGAGAGGAAGACCAAATTGGAATTAGCTTTAATATTCATTGCTAGCTGAGATTCAAAGGAATTATTTCTCCACCTATTTTTAAAATAAGTATTTAGAACTAAATCCGAATGAGAAGATACTTAGACATTAGGAGTGAGTACTCTAAATGTCCAATAATAAAATACTGGACATAAACTCTATCAGACCAGCTTAGTGACTAGTAAATAGTTCTTGTGACTTTAGATCTGGCCTGAGAGCGCATGGTTGCATGAAAAGACTCCAATTCACACCTTCCAGAGGGAAACTCAACCTCAGCTAACAGATACTCTATGTAATATCATTTGCTCATTGTTCCAGAGAGAAAAAGAGGACACTACAGCCCAGCAGGCAGGACACCTGCACAAAGAGCTGGAAATTTGTTCTAGTTCCTGCTAGAGATTCAACTACCCAATAAAAGAGAAACCCTTGGACAGGCTATCTCAACACACTGCTGAGAGCAGACAGAGAGGGATTTGAGCCTGGGCTATGCTCAATTCACCATCTGTTCACACCAGCAGCTATCTTGTTCATTGGTAGGAAAAGACCAGAGCATCCCCTGCTCTGCCTCAGGAGCAGCTGGTGGAAGTGCCCAATGCAAGTGAGAAAGCCATAAGTACATTAGGGTGTTCCCTTCTCTCTATTTCTTCTAACCATTTTCCCACTTCAATTCCTCCTGTTTCCTCATCTCTTCCATTAGCTTATTGCTCCCATTTACCCAGTCCTCTGCATGTGCTATACAGAAAGTTGAATCTGGGAGTCTGATGCCTACTGGGCAGAAGGGCATATTCAAGAATTAGGTGCTGAAGCCCTCAATGTCACATGAGTTACTTGATAGCTCTTCCTGCAGCTGAGATTCATCTCTTTGAAGAGAATGACACAAGGCCTCTTTACCATCTAAGCGACATTTAAGTGTTGCAGAAATCTTTCCTATCTGCCCAAACTAAATTAATTTTTATTCTATAGGAGTCACACAGTCTCTTAAGGTCTCTTAATTATATAGTCTCATTCTAATTTCAGTCTTTAACCTGAATAAACACGTTAGAAAAAACACAGACACAATTAACTTAATCATAAATTCAGATAGATTGTTTATTATCTGTCTACTTAATGTGCTTATGATTGTAGCAGTTAAACATGATAATGTTTTCTTCTCACATACATAAATGAATATACACAGTGCAGAAACATGTGCAGGAA
The DNA here is from genome assembly GCA_032466535.1 of Forpus xanthops. NCBI lineage: Eukaryota > Metazoa > Chordata > Aves > Psittaciformes > Psittacidae > Forpus > Forpus xanthops. Next base: position 39,352 of record JASSUY010013391.1, on the reverse strand, counting down.
AAAATTCTGCCTGAAAACATCAGTAAGCTCCAGAGATAGAGAAATGCATGTACTGCTGACTGTTGTGCTCTACAGAAAAACACAAACATTACCATCATAGTGTTGAGACATCCGAGAACTGATTACTGACAAATTACGTTCTTCTTGCGGAAATATGTTTGCATTCAGTATTGAAAGACAGAAAATGTTATTGCAGCAGAGATGCAGATACGAACACAATTTGGCCACACCACTGCACCTGTAATTTAAAAGCAGAAGCGTGCATTTTGGGTAAATAAGATCACCTGAGTTTTTCAAATACAGGTCAAATCAATATCAATTTTCCTACTGAAACAAACTCATCAGACAGCAGATTTACAATGAAGAGTTTTCAGCTGTGTGACTGTAAAGATAGTTTTTTTTTTTTTAAAGAGGGGTTAAGCCCTTTTAACGCCTAATTGTCTGGTTTGTTACATGACAATGGCAACTAATGATAACTAATGTCAAAATCGTATCATAGATCCACATACACTCTGATGCCAAAATTAGAGTTGGATTATTATTTTTCCTGTTTTCACAGCATATTGAAAATAAATATAATTTCAAGCAGGCATTCAGTTAAATTAGTGATTATTACTCAGACTTCTCTCTTTTGTTAGACTATTTTTGTTTTTATGGCCATATATTATGACATGATGAAGTTATATGCGGCTTTGAAATAATCAAGTTTCAGCTAAATTTAAAACATACTACACTTTCCCCCCAAAGAGGAATCATTTGTCTTTGTTGCCTCACTCTTGGATCTCAGATAAAGAAGCCCCAACCACGTTATTGTGCATCACTAAAGCTAAATTCAGACTGGTATTTTTAGGCTTCCTAGGGTTTCAGAGATGTGTGTTGATGGTCAGGAAAAGGGTCTTCAAGGTTAACTCTCTTAACCCATGCTTCATGCTTGCTTTCTGCATGAGACTCACTTTTACTGAACAGACTTTAGAAATCAGTTGAGTACATCCTCAGGTAATTTCAGTTTTGTAGGGCTACCTCATGTAACACACTTCTATCAGATACTGCTCCTGCAGCTTTTCATCCTGCTGCATTTGCTCTGCACGCTTATTGAATCCCACGTAGTAAACATTAAACCAAATCAGAAATTTTCTCTTATTGGTTAACAAAAGCTTAATAAGCTGGGCAATACATGCTTTTACATGTATAGCAATTCTGAATTCAACTCAAATCCAAGTGAATCTTAATGCTTTTCAGAACTGTCATATAGACGTATCACCTGTCAACTACTGGTCCTAAACTTACACCATGGCAGACAAATCAGTCCATATTCTTGACAGAAAAGAGTTCATGGCAAAGAGAAATAAGGGAAGATGAAAGAATGGAATTTCAAAAGCTGATTTGCTTCACTTCTTAACAATTTCCCTTGTATACAAATGCTACAAAGCTAAATAAAATTATACAATAAACATTTCCCCTCTGATTAAAAGAAAAAGATGTTGTATATTACTGGGATTTTAAATCCCTGAAATATATGCCTATATTCCAAGAGTGGGCAAAATGTTAGAAGAGACAGTGAGAGGCAGAAGTCAGTAGAATCATAATTAAAGCAATTATGGCACCTGGTAGTCATTCTGATTAGGTGAAGTTGTGGACAAATGTATTGCTTTCAGATAGTTTTAAACAAATACTATTGCTATTATGAGGCATAAAACAATCTAGCATGAGGTATTTGAAATATACCCATTTCAGCTTTCAGCAAGCAATTCTTTTTTTTCTAGTTTATTTATAATTCAAGTAGTCTATGAGCTTCAGGTACTTACACACTTGGTCCTAACTTTATGATCAGCCCTCTTCTATCACTGAGCAGAGAAGGTCCAAAGAGCAGTGGGAGCTGCCCCAGCTCTAGCTTGGAGGAATCACCAACAGTTGTAGAAGGACAGAACAGCAGCCATGCCTTAATTGTTCTTTTTCATGAAAAATAAATAAAATATAAAACTAAGCAGCAGTTTTTACAGTATGACACAGCAGTATTACTTGCATTAGGCCAATTTACCACTTATGATAGCAGTAATAGCACTAAAAGCCAATAAAAGCGGTCTGTTCGTTCAGAGATTGGCTTTTATGGCTTATTCTAAATATTATCAAGTGAATCAAAAGCTGTCATTATAGTGTCTAAAAAGCCTTCGTACCTTGTAAGCAAACAGTGTGACTTTGACAAATAATCATTAATATGCCTGTGTGAGACCAGGGCTAAAAGAGAAAGAAAAAGGAAAACCTAACATTTCACTTTACATAAATCATTAAGATCATTTCAGTTAAATTCCAAGCAATATAAAACAGTTTTATATGTAAAATGTCATAGTTTTCCCAATTTGTTTTTCTTCTAATCTGTGAACGTTTTCATAAAAACTTATCAGATAAGTGAGCAACAAATGACTGTACTATAATGGTATGGTTTTTTGATAACAAAATGCATGTGCCTCAGTAGTTCCTTTTGGACAAGAATCTAACCTAATGTTTCCTTGGATTCCATCCTGCCTGATAGAAGCCCCAGCAAACACAGTGCCACTCCTCCACTTCTTCACCAAAGAAGGTATGTTCCTATAGAGCTAGAAAGGTGTAATTTATCTCATACCTGGCCAGTTACTCTTGCAAGAAGCTCAGGGGAGAAGCTCCAGAGTTGTGTCAGCTTTCAGTTGTACTCTGTCCACCTCCTGCCCACTTGGATCTGAACACAAGTGTCCAGAAAGAGACTGTCTATTGTACACAAGGCAGACATTGGATACATAGGATTTCATCTTCCCGGCATTCCTTATTGCTGCCCAGCAGCACTAGGGCAAGTCCTCTTCAAAGCTGCATGGACCAAGTCAATACCATTTGCCATTTTTCATCTTTGAGCACCTTTAATGGCACTGGTCAGAGTGCAGTCACTGAAAAAGGCTCAGGATGAAGATCTGGGTCTACCGCTGGCTAAGACAATTACTACTGTAAACACTGCAGTGATTCACATGTAACTTACTGAAACTGAGTTTGAGGAAGGATAGAGGCAAAGAGAGAGGCAGAAGAACACATCCTTATTCATATCCTAGTACTGTTACATCAGTGCCCAACATTTCTTCTTCATGCTTTCCTGCAGCACTTTACGGAAGTGTTGTTCAAGTGTTACACCTCCCACAGCTATACAGCTCTCCTGGCCCTATAGAGGTGCCCTCATCTGGTTTTGATCCCTGTGGGTAGGTATTACCTGGGCTGCCCAGTGACAGGTTAAGACGGACAAGGTAGAAACACAACAGGAGCTTCAGAATTTGATGCTCCCTTCCACATGACGCGGGTAGGGTGAGTATACACCACCACGTAAGAGGGTAGGTACTGGGAAGGTTGGGCATGGGTCACATAACAGTACTGACTATGCAGTCATGGTTTTTCTCAATTAAAGAATTTGGGCTGTTAAAACTTTATCTGAACTAATAAAACCTTTGCTGCGCACACAGTGTGTCCCTTCAGCCTATAGAGAGATCTTCCAGTGCAATGTCAGCAAGAGGATTTGGGAACCCCAGTTGTTCTCAGCATACTGCAAAGAGCCTGGCCTTAGGTCTGCAGGCCACAGTGCTTCTTCAGTCCCCAAATAAGCCATAGCAAGTTCTTAGACCTACTGGCAGACATTCAGGCTCCCAGCTCAAGACAAGGCTATGCAACAACGGCAAAAGCCTGAGACAAACCAAGTGCCTTGGACCAGGCATGGCCACCTGTCAAGTTTCCTGCATTGAGTACAAGGCTTGGGCAGTTGGCTCCAGCATTCATGGTCCCACAGAGATTGCTGTGTCTCAGGGAGCTTTCTTGCCTATTGCTATTTACAGTTTTGGGGGCCCCATTGGAATGGCAAGCTAGTGTGCTTGCAGTTGACGGTGTTATGTGATACGTCGTGCAGCTGCACAGAGTGCATGGGCTAGCAGAAACATGTGGTGCTGTGTTGCCAGGGGAATAATTCCCGCAACACAGCCCTTTAAGGGCCAAGTGTGTTTTGCAGGTAATTTATGTGAACAGAAAACCAACAGACCTCCCATTCCAAGTTTATAATTTCTTTGGCTATTTTTTCCATAAAGAACTTTCCAGAAACACTACATTAATAGTGAGGTAAAAAGATCCCAGGTAAAATGTATGAGGGAAAACCTGCCTGGATCCTCCACATGCTTGCATTTATCAAAAAAACAGTGGATACAATTCTATAAATCTACACCCAGTAGAGCTGCTTTCATAAAAAAGAAAAGATCCCATCGAATTATTTCAACCCAAGCAGTGAGAGAATAGATAAAAGTTGGTCATTTACTCACAAGAATGAAAAGACTTTAGTTTGCTTGCATCTCCTCTTTTAGGCAGAGTGCATAGCAACTACCAAGCTTCCTCCCAGACCCAGTATACAAACTGAACATCTGCTTTTCTGTGTCCAAGCATAAGATGGTTCAACAGAGAGTGAACATTGAAGACCTAGAGAACATAAGCTGCTCACTGAAATCAGCAATGCCAGTGTTTCTCTTCCATTTACACCAGTGGTACTTTGCAGTACTGATTTCACTCTCAAGCATTCCTATAAAATGGTAAGATTTTATCTCACAAAGCTTTGAGCGGTTTGGCCTGTTGTTTTTCGTGTCGGGGATCTGCAATGCATGTATTCATCACACACTGTTTTCCTGTATTATTTTTCCCAAGGGTTCAATCTCCCCGTACTTTAGCCCCAACTTCATCTCTTTGTCACACACAAGTTCTTTATTATTGCTGAAGAAAATCAGAGCACAGAACTCTATGGGTTGCTGTGCAACCTGAAACAACCTGTGCGGCACTGTCAAAAGAAAAACATTGGATATGATTCTTTTGCCCAAGATTTCAAGAACAAAGTCACTAGAATTATTCATATGCTTGAAGTTAGGCTTGTGCTTAGGCATATTGCTGAATCTGCTTCTGATAGAAAAAGATGAAGAATGCCTTGGCCTAGATTAGAGACCACATCTTGGATATAGTGTTGCCTTGCTTCTAATTGCTAGTGTAGCCAAGAAACTTTATCCTTCCCTCCACTTGAGAAGCCACCTGGAGAAATAGATTTTTCCCCTCAAACTTTGCACAAGAGCCCAAAACTTGGCTTCAATAAGATACATATTTTCCATTCTTCCCCCTCTTTTTAATGAGATGCACTGATATTTTTACCTGCATGTACTGTGTTCTGTTAATGGGAAATGTTTCAAACACTGTGTGGTAATGGACTGTGGGATATGGGATTATGTATTTATTAATCTCAAGAGCACTGTGTAGACTGTACCAGTAAGTTACAAGCAGACTGGCAGAACAGGGTTTGAATTCTGGCAGATCTCTTCCAAGTTGCCTGTTAGACTGCGTTTGGCTGTGCTTTGAAACTTTATGCTGAGCTACAGTTGCTTTGGTAAATTGTGCTACTAACAGGCTGCGCTGAGCACTCTGCTTGGGGTCACTCATATCAAAACTAGGTGACCTGGTAGCCAAGAAGTTCTGCTTTGTGCAGCTGACCATGTGGCTTGCTGCACAATATAGAAAACACAGTTACATCCAGACATAACAGCAAGACGCATTAGGAGAAAAAAACTCTCTCCACCCATGGAGATCATATTTATGCACAGTGATGTCTAAATCTATGTATGTGAGTTTACACAAACATGCTACAAGTTAAATACACTCTCACCTTCTCTCCTACCACAATAAGTCAGAATAGATTTTTCAATGTGATGGCTTTTATAGAAATGAAATGCAGTTTTTGCCCAACTGAAAAACTGTCATTTTAAGATGAAAAAGCTTGCTTTACTCCCTGAGGGAAAGTTGGGAAAAGTTTCATGGATTTGCCCTTTGTAATATTCTGGTCTGTCTGCAGCAAGAGGAGGAAATAAAAACTAATGGAAAGAGACAATTCTTATTGGATCAAAACTGAATACTTCCAAGAATGCATTCTCAGACTATACTCAAATACTTAGAGGAAACAGTTGCTAGATCAAATGATTCACAATTTCCAGCTCTGCTCAGGCACTTACTTTTTTACCTGATAAGGAAAAATAATCTGACAATTTTTACTTTTCATTTGAGAAGCTCAAATCCCTTTCAGCCATTAACCACTAAATTGGAACCTATTTGCTCCATGAAGGTGATTTTTAAACTTCAGAACAGTTCAGTTCCCAACTTTGCAGGTTTGCTTCATCTTCTCTTATGCCACCACTCTACTCTGAGGAGCAGAGGCAGGTTGAGACAGTAACAAAGCAAACTTCTATACCCAATGCTAAACTAGACAAACACATTAGATACACATCATGCACAGATATTCAGCTTTCCCACTAGCTGAGACCCTTGACTGCAGTTGCCAGTGACCAGCGTTTAATGAAGATGAGCTCTACAGCTTCCCAAGAAATAAGCAGAACTGTAGCACCCAAAATTAGTAGCTGTAGATGAGGTAAAGATCACAAAGGAATGCCACTGATTTTAATGACAGAAAGGTTGAGCCCTTAATAAAAACGCCAGTACTGAATTATTGGAATCTGGCTTTCCCTGATTCTCAGTCTCATTTCTCTAGTATTTGTTTTATTACTCCTCCAATTCTCTTTCAAAAAAAAAAGTGGCAGCACCTTTATTTTTGGCCTGTGATAACCTAGTTTATACAACGCCAGCCTGTTCAAAATCTTCCATTTAATTTTATGAGCTTGGGACTGTGGCCCTAGTGTTGGCTTTAAAACAACTAAACTTTCCCTCCAGAAAATACAACATTTTTGAGGCAACAATGCTTACAGCCTTGTACATCAGATTTAAGAGGTCTTTTTGTCCATGCTGGCCGCCTACTCCCATTGGCGTCCAACTGCAGTGTAGGTTGCATGTAAAATTAGAACCAGATCCTGCAAATATCTCTGAATCCTCAATTCCTTTTGACTGCCTGGAAAGGGACATTAGTGGTCATCAGCCAGGTACAACACTTGAGGTATTAACATGGAGCTAGCCTCAGAATGTATGTAAATTTACTCTAAAGTTATTCAGACAACTTATTTGCAGCTACTTTCTTCATCTACATTGTCCATTATGTACATAATACTTTGCCTTGTTGTGAACAGTACCTAACCCATGGCTAGATAAGAAGTCTATTTGCTTTGTCTAAATAGTGAAAGCTCTCCCATATCCAATTGGGATTATCCTGTGATCTTTCAGCTTCTAATACATATTAATTTGTATTGTACAAAACCATTCAAATAAATAATCATACAGACTGAATAAAAAAGCAATTTAAACTCCCCCCCCTCCCCCCAATGGAGACATTTTTTACAAATAGTTCTTTTAAGTAGTCTTAATAGTATCTCTTTAATATTGCCATTAAAATTCACTAGAGTTCAAGAGCAGAGCAAATTTACATCTGTTAAAATAATGGAATTGACACTGATATTACATCATTGCTATTTTAAATAATCATTCTTCATAATTCTAACCTACTTGCTTTAGGTTGCAGAAAAGGGCTTGTTCCTACTTCCATCAAAGTCAATGGCAAAACTCCCTTTAGCTTTCAGGGAACAGCACCTAGCTTTAAAGACGGGGGGCCTCTCCTGATATGCAGTGGGGTTTGACTGCATTCACTAATGCAGCAAAGAATAAATCCCTCTGAAAGAAAAATTACTGACTGCTGTTATATGAGCTCCAGTCAGACAGGATAATTGTACTGGACTAGCCTGTTCTCCAAAATCACAAAACTCTGTAGACTTTTCTGAATACCGAGGTAGTTACAGCTCTTCTGCTTACTTGCACGAGAACACAACATTTTACATAGGTGGTTTTTGCCATTTTAGTGCAATTTTGTGGCTTTCCTTAACATTTTGGGAGAGATTGTTTGAAGAGACGCATAATGGCAACCTTCACAAATTCACCTTCTCTTGGGAGAATATTAGAAGTTTCACTAAAATTACATAAGTGTTCTTCCATGAACAATTCAGACTCAACCTAAAGGAATTAAAGAGATACACTATACACAGCTGGAAAGCCACCTAGAAAGTGAATCGATGCAGTCATCTCCCTGATCACAGAAGAACACAAAGCAAGGATTTCTAAGAAATAGAAGAGATAAAGGTTAAAACTAAGGCTATTTAAAACTGGAGAAAAATACATTTTTTACTATCCATCGAATACTCAAAAGAACAAAGCTCTGTACCTGGCTATTCCTAGGCTTCTTCTTCAGAAAAAAAAAAAAAACAAACAAAACCAAAAAGCCATACCTACACAGCAGCTTCTCCTCTGTAAAATCGTGATTCAGTTACCTATGCAGATATCAAGTTTCCAGGGACAGGAGCTGTTCAACTGCATCTACACTGAGCATCCAGTTTGACAGATTTCTGGCCATGGCAGAAATCACCAGTCACTACAGTTAACTTTTGACTAACATGCTACTAAAGTATGTTGAACATTTACTGGACAATAACCACCAGCTGAATCTTAACCATGAATGTACTTCAGTACAGGGCCCGTTAGATGTTATCTGGGAGTCAGAGAACTTTATTAGTGCTGTCATAAAAGCTAAAGCAGAATTTATCCCTTGTTATATCACTGACACTACCTATTATACCTGAAATACCTATCTAATATTAGCAAATTAAGATGCTAACTAAAATGGCAATTACCATGGTGTCTTTAAGAGCAATTTGATTTAAAAAAACACAATAGAGAATGAAATGTGACCCTTTATTGTGAAAAGCATAAATAAGCAGCACCACCAAGACTGGGTAGGAAACAAATTATTCCACAAAAATCAAGTTTAGAAGAACCTTCAGTGCTAACTGCTTTACTTCACTTTACTTACCCATTACATACCTTTCTGCTTCCACAGCATGACATCTGCCCTCATACTTACTTGGGAAAAAGAAAAATAAAATGTAACTTGGATGGTAGGGAAATATCTTCCAAGCAAGGATGATTAGGCAATGCTCTGCCTCAGGAAATGTTGCAGGCAGTGTCGCTTGATGGGATCTAAGCACCTAAGGGATTAGCCTACAGAGATATTCTTGTTGTGCAGTCTGGGACTAGCTGAATTAGGAGGTCTTTTCCAGATGCATCATCTAATTCTTTCTGGCACGGTTCCTTGGCTTTAAAATATTCCATCTTCCCCCCATGCTAGTGGCACTAAACCAACATGATATCTAGTGCAACTAAGCCTTCAGGATAGCCTTGAATCACACAGCAAACTAGTGCTGTGCAATTAAATAAACTACAAATATGGCTTTTGTAAGCAATTTACTGTTTTGCAGCTTTCCAACCACACTAATAGAAGGAAACAGCATATACCTACCATGAAGGATCAGTTGCTGGCACATGTTTTCATCACTCAGGGAATGAGGAATATTCAGATATGTCTGCCTATCCCTACCTAATCAAACGCATACATTAGATTATTTTAATATTATAATCTAGGTTCTTCATTCCAACACTCTTCATTTCTAGCATTAAAACCTGCTTATCTGAAGACTTCACATAGCTGCAGAAATCCTAATGGGAATAAATACATTATCATGGCATCTATTTTTGGCTTTCTGTGCCATGACAACAGAGGCTGGCCTGGCATTTCAATATATGAATGCCTCTCAGGTAGCAGAACAGCTACTGCAGATTGATTGGCACCTGCTTGAGGATGAGGTGAACAGAAAGTAAAGCAAAAGTATTTTCTTTTCATCAGGAACACCTTGGCCAAGCCCTTTTGGTAGAAGATAAAACCTGAGAAAGCTGTAAACCAATGGGACTGGAATCTTAACATTTCAGGAGCATGAAATAGTGAAATCAGAGTTCTGAACTTGAACAGGTTTAAGATAGAGTGGAACAAAAATAGCAGATGCTGGGAGAAATAGCCTTTTCAGGATCAGCACTTTCAAGACCTGGTAGATACATTTTGTTAGTTCTAATGTTCTTCTAGTGAAATAACTTCTGAAAAGAGAATATAAAAATAAGGAACCTGAGTGCCAATAGAAACATATTGTAAGTATGATACATCACCAACAAGTCTACCGTTGTTGGGTTAAGAAAAAACCTGGTGCGCTTAAAAGCATCCTCTTTTGCTTTCTAATATAATTTTTGGAAGATCTTGGCTTTTTTTTTTTTTTTTTAAATAAAGCAGCTATTAAGGGAAACTAATTATGATTTCATTTTGGAGGGCCTGGATTTTCTCTTACATGTATCATTCTAACTCGTGAGTAAGCCCATTCAAGCAAATGAGATGAGGTTGGTGTGAACAACTTTAAATGTGATCAGACACAGGCCTCAAGATATTTATGGGTAGAATGAGTCATTCCTGTTCCGGCTGGGTGATTACATCAGTGAAGAATTTCATCATACAGGGCCTGAGCCTTCTTTCTTACATCACCATACATCAAGCAGCATTGTGTGGAGCTCATCAGAATTTCACTAGCCTAAAACCAACAAGATGAAAGAACTGGACCCACAGACCCAGTTCCCTGTACTCGTTTTAAGTCGGCTACAAAGTAGTTGCCCCCGTTTAAATCAGCATATCATCTGGTCTTTCTTCCCTGGTCTGCTTACCTACTAAAACTTTCATACAAGTTATTTAAAGACCTGTTTCTCATATAAAATATTAAGTAACTGTGGTCATAAAAAAGCACATATTCTTTTTCTGGCAACACATTCAAGGAGTAACTTTTCTTCCATTGGTCTCCAGTGACATGTCTACAGAGATGGCAAGGAGAAATTGAACAGATAATGTGAATTTGACTACTCAGACTCCCTTTACACCAAACGCAGTTCTGTGAGAAATCTTTAGCAGTTCAAGTCTGACAGAAGTCATTGGAAAATGCTCAAAGTAAAACAAGTATGCCAGGCCTGACAATAATATTCCATTTTTAGGCACACAACAGGTTTGGTAGTGCTAGAACAACATGTGATCCATCCCTCTTACTCTAAGAATAGGCAATATCAGCTATTAAAGAAGCTAGCTCAGGAAATATTGTGGTGGGCTGCTGTATCTATAACAGATTAGGGGGCTGTGGGGGGGTGAGGGCATAGTTGGAATGTCACCAGCAGCCTTTGGAGTATCTGGGAAGTTTTTCCCTCATGGCAACGACTTAAGGCTAAGTAGAGGCAGAAAACCAAAACAGCAGCCTAAAAATTCCCCAGGCACCAGGTGTTTACCAGGAAAATCTGTTCCCCAGCCACACACTGTCCCTGATCTCAATGGTTTCATGGGCTTCTTCCTTCTGCCTTCCCAGTATATCTGCACAATGTCTCACTTCTGGGAAACAGGGGAGATTAAAACCACCTTCGAAGTAGAGAAAACCCAAGTGTGATTGCTTCTTGGTTGCAGCTCAGCAACCCCAGAAACCGGGAACCACAATGATGTTTTATAAGAGCTTCTTCATGCATAGGCAACTCCAGAGCAAAATGTTTTGCTGCTATCCTGTTCCTGGCCAGTCAGTGGCCCACTAAGGACACTGAGCTGGAGAACACTGGATTTAATTAATTTCCAGTGCAGTTTTACTTCCTACCATTACACCTTTTTCTCAAGATATTTAAGCAGCATTTCAGGTATCATGGTTTCATATTAATGTTATACTTTGCTAATACCATGTACAGTTTCTCTTCATCAAGTGGTGTAATTTATCTTTTCCCACAAATGAGAGATGTCTGCACCATAACGTATCCTGTATGCAGCTCTTTCATATCTAAATCCCAAGGATTTGGGGGAAGAAAAAAAAAAGATTATGTATTCATTCAGAAATTAAATGAGATTAATAATTTTGAAAGTAATTTACAAATAGCAATCAGCCTCTGCAATGAAGGTCAAAAGAAAAAGGACACATCAGCAATTGAATATCTTCCCTCCCTTTAAAGTTTTAATACTGCATACCTGTTAATAATGGGAAATATCCTTTCTCAAGAGTAGCATTTTCAAAAATTGTTAGGATCCTTTTGCTAATTCTAATCTTCTTTTAATAAAATAATTTGTTAAAAAGGATTATAAAAAAGCATGAAAATGGAATACCAATAGATATGGCCTGTCTATACAATAAATAGTTAATGTATTTTCTAAATGAATGATTTAAAATAGCTATTAAAGTAAAGAGAATGAGCTTATGTTTCTAGTAATGACTTCTCTGCCTCAGAATGAAATCTGTAAATCCCTGATTGCAATTTCACATCCCAAAAGAACAAGCAGTCCTGGGACCAATGCTTATTGCCTTGATCACTAATACTAGCATACCATATATGTGCTTTTTATATCACTGGCTTGAATATTTAGATTTAAAATACAAAGCATGCACAAGTAAAAGTCTCATGCAGCTATTCTGTCACAAAAATAAAGCTCTCCAACAAGGTTTTTTTGTACGTACATGCATACATATATACACAGACTTTCAGTATAGCTACAATTTTATTCATAAGAGTGCATAATGATTCAGGCAGTGATTGTTAATAAAAATGCATTTCTAACCATCAAATTTGAGTCTATTATTCTAAGTTAATTGCATTTGCCCTAAAGAGACTTGCGACTGGCTGTCAGCCTATTTGTGTCAGTTCCATTTTATTCATCAGTCAATCTTGTCTCCTCTTTTTTCACATCCCATATATTGATCAAATAGATTTGTTAGCATGCTTCTGCAGCTTTAAAAAAGTTTTTTGTTATTTGTCAGGTTAATTTGATTACTATATTAGTTTGCCTGTTATCTTAATTATTATTTCAATAGAAAATAAATGCCCTTTGATAGTCCCACAAGATTCCCATTAAATATAATCCATATAACAAGCTAGTGGATAGAGTGAATGTGGTAAGAAAATAAACACATTAAACATATTTTAAAAGGTGATATTAGTCTGCAGCTGTATTGTACTTGATCCAAAGGACAGGAATAGAAATAAGTACAGTGTGAAACAATTTTGATAAACATCAGTGCCGTATCATTTCATATTATGCTATGTATAAAATACTTTAAGGAAAAGACATGCAATATAAAATAAACTGAGGTCATATCTGGAAGAATGAGGTTTGTGGTTATGTGTGAAATGGGAACATATTATATATGGCTTTAGACACAAAAAAAAATTCGGCTAGAGAGGCAGCAAGCAAAGGTTGGTGGAAATGCTGTTACATGGGCAAATTTTTGATAGGGACAAACCCCAGCTTTTAAGAAAGTATTTATTGGAGCAAAAGATACACATCTAAGCAGCCAGCTTCTTCCTCTGTAAAGCTATGATACACTGTTTATAGTGAAATGTATAAGAGTTTAGCTAGATCTAAAAATTGAAACAGCATCCTATGCACATTAGTTTTGATAATTATTTCATGAAAGCACATTTTCTACCTACACCTTCTCAAAGGAGATGATGCAACCAGTTTTTGCAGACCTGTCTCTGATACTTTCATTATCAGCAAGACTACATCACCCTGGTTCCTTGCTTAACACTGAATCTGGGATCTCCCCAGCGAGTTCCTGAGCTTACTTAGCATCAGAAATAAGCACTGTGGGAAATCAGCAACCATGTGCTTACCATCTCATAAAGATATGAGAAGTCCATGTGTCCTAAGGCAGGCACTCAAGACAGAAGCGTTGGTTTAGTGAAAAAGTTTAGGAACCAAAATATGCTGACCAATCCAATCGGTTTCTGAAATTGAAATGTGAAATCACCAGCTTTTTCCTCAAATTTCGAGTGAAAAGTGAAGTTTTTCCCTTTTTTTTTGGGCTTAAACTTTTCTGTCAAGATGGGTTGACTTGCCAGCAGGACAGGCTTATCTCTCTGCCACTGATTATTGCCATTGTTCAGGCCAGACTGAACACCTATACTACCAGCTACGGCTGATATGACTACCACCCTAAGGGAGACTTATTATAACTGGAGCATTTTTAAATGCTTATACCTAGCTGTGGACACTTGAAATGCTCAACTCCTAGACTGCTGTTTTTCATCTGGAACCTCTTTAACTGTATTTCATACTAAGCAACCGTGCTAAGGCTTCAGATACCCTAAAATAAAGCTCAAATATGCAATTGTCCTAGAGCAGTTTGCAACACTCCTGCGGTTCAGAAGCACACGGCATGATGATAGTTTCAAGCTAAACTGTTGTGACCAGCTAGTATGGAATATAAACAGGAACAGATGAGAAGAATACAGCCTCAACATTTGAGGCAACAAAGAAAGAGTGAAATGATTGCTACATAAAAGACATTTCAAAGACCTCCCAGAAAAGCAGGCATAAAAATCCCCAATAAAAAGGCTCAGCAAGAAAACTGTCACACCCCCTAATCCTCAGCAGACTTTAACAAGATGTTCGCATGAGCCAGAGATTGTCTCCTTCCCCAGAAGACAAAAGGCACAGAAAACAATACTGTCTAGCATAGGATTAGGAGGCAAGAGATAGATAAAAAGGATTCCTTCACCTTACAATTAGAAATCCTGACTCTCCAGCCAAAAGGATAATCAGAAGCAGACTGCAAACCTATGTCACAATAATTGCTGCATCTTTCTTTACTCTTTGAAAACTGATATTTTCTGAAGATTTGTTTTAATTTATTGCCACCCCAAAAAGGTTTTGATGGCCACTTAACTACAAGACAACCGCTGCTACCAAACCACAATTCAGCACACATGGCAATAGCCTTATTTCCCCATTGCTGATATTTCCACTACCTCCAAACAAAAACTAGATTACCAATGCTCATATCAATCTCCCACTAAATTGTATAACTAATGGCAAATTTATATGTAATGCACAAACAAGTGATCAGCTTCATCATTGTGGCTTGGCTTCACGAATGAAGATTTGAGAAATTTGGCTTCGCCCCACTCTTACTACAAGCACGCTGATGGCTAAAAAGGCCAATATGGGGTAGACAAGTCTGATTGCGAAAAGCACAGTGGAAGGTGTCCTTAGGTGGTATAGGCAAGGCACGGTTCTTTCCGTGTTGTCTTTTTTTCCTCAAGACTGATTCTGCGTGTGTTCTCAAAAGAGACAGCAGCGTTATGTATGATGTGGCTCCAAATCTCCCAATTGGAGGCCAGGGTGGACAACTGATGGTAGTCAATATGGACAAGGCTAAGATATTGTTTCAGGGAGCCCTTATATCTCCTCTTTGGGACACTTCTCTTGTGGCAATCAGTGGCAAGCTCACCGTAGAACACAACCTTAGGGAGATGGTGAACCTCCATCCTGGAGATGTGCTCTGCCCAGCACAGCTGTGCTTTCAGCAACATGGCCTCAATACTGGTAACCTCTGCCTGTTCAAGGACAGTAACATTAGACATGTAGTCAGTCCAGGGGATGTTTAGGATTGTACAGAGGCAGAGCTGATGAACGTGTTTGAGAAGTTGCAGGTGATGGCAACAGATGACTCAAGATTCAGACACATATAAAAGAGTAGACGGTACAGTACTCCATTTACAGAGTGCATATTGACTTACAGACCTGAATTCAGCACAGAAACAATGATATGGCTAGGAACTACACATGTTCCCACTTTACAGGAGATTGAGGCACAGAAGAATTAAATGGCTAGAGCAAGCACTGATTGAGGGACAGGCAGGATTTAAGCAGTCACTACCTCCAATAGGCAGTTGGTGTTGCTAGCCTTTTCAGTCTTTCTGGTATCATCAAAAAAAGTGAAAGTCAAACAATTTCTTTTTCTCTTCAGATGCAGCACACTCAAAACTGTCACTCCATGCTCTCGTGATCCTACTCTCTAGAGGACCTTAATTGTTCTGTCTTAAGCTAACATTCAGTGGACTTCAGTGTGCAATCTAGACACTACCTCAGAGCTGCCACATATTATTTGACAGATTAAATAATCCCTCTTTAAGTAAACTATTTGAAACTACTTAGAAAGAGATTGGCAGAGATACAGCCTTAACCATTTTACTTGTTATGGAATCACATACATAAATCACACTTTCCAGAAGAACAATGGCTTGAAATAAACACATAGAAAAAGGTATATACTTCTGTTCTCATTTTAGTAAAGCTCAAAGAAAGCAGAAAGCTTCATTTACACATACTTGTACATGACAAAGGAGAAAAGCTAGATACAAATGGCTAAGTAAACTTTCTGGACCCTGGTCCAGATAAGAACAAGTGGTTCACAACATATGACCGCAAAGCACATAGATAGTAGCATACCAGAGTGCTATAAGGCGTGAATCACTGCAGGGTAGTAGCAGAGGGTGATTTGCATAGTGGCATAAGCAAATTAATCCTTTCTCAGACCCACAGTGCTCCAGGGACTCCAGGTCTTGCTCATGGTATAGCATCAAGAGACAAAAACCTTCACCTATGAGCACACTTGTCCCATGCCATGAGGAGTTCATTGCTCCTCTGCTGAAAGATCAGCTATGACTGAATCAGGAGCATGGAAACAAGTCCATGCACCCTGTGTTGGCTGAAAATCATTCCCAAATGATAATTTTCTTGCTATATAAGCAAAGAAGCTTCTGGTTGCCACTCTTACAATCACAACTTATGAAAAAATACTAGCCTACCGTGTAAATCTCAACTTGCATTCAGAGATGGATGTACAGAAAAAATGCAGAACATTATTTCTTTGAGTGACCCTTTTGTGGCACAAAATCCCATATCCACTGGGATCACAATGCCACCCAAGTACCCAGTCACTTAGATGAGACCTATATCATTAAATCCACATGCTGCAAATACCATGAAGTTTTTTGCTTTGCATCATCACTGATTTTGATACTATGGTGGTAAAACACAGTGCAAAAACCTAATATACATAGAAGTATAAGAAACATTGCCATGCTGAAACAGAAAAATAAAGACAACTGAGCTAAACTTGAGCTCCCACCATATCCTAAAATTATGGTTCAGAAAACTACACTGCAATTATTACAGTGGTTATGTTTAATAACTTAACAATGATAACTTCAAGCGTCTTCATATGTAACATTGGTAGGGACAGGGATGTGATGAAGCACACGGTGGTGAGGTCTGTGTTCAGGTTCATTACCAGTGTTTTCTTCAGTTGTGATCACTTTAATGAATATTTTGACTAATTAAGACCCTCATAGGAAACAGATACAACACCTGATAATATAGTATGCCCTGAAGTAAGATATTTCTATCAGCTTTAATGGGCATTAAGATGGTGCCTTAGGGGTCAAGACAGTGTGATTTCAATAGTAGGGTGCCTTCATGCATCTGACAGGATGCATCAGACAGGAGTCACCAAAAAGAAATAGCAAAACCCAAAGTTTACTCACTCAGAAGTTCAGAGATGAATATTGCATTAGTGAGATACGGTCCTTGGGCAGTCTCCGCTCCTCTGGGTAAGACACTTGTTAGTCATATGGAAACTGTCCCCTGGGATAAAAAAAACCACAAACATTTCAGTGAGAGACCGGAGGTCACTGGATCCTTAAAGAGAAGAGGCATCTCTCAACTTCTGCTAAAAGGAGTTTTTCCATACTCATAAAGTCAATCAGGGGATTAAGCCTTTAGCCCAAGTCACTTTGCTCTGATAACACAGTTTTGAGGTATTTACAAAACACCCTATGGGGGATAACAAAGCCACCCCACCAGCTGAGGAGCTTTTCCCCCTTAGTGAAGTTTTCCTTTACCATTATTGTTTTCCAGAACTGAACAGCCCCATCCTACAGCCCCTTGGAGACTCAGGTATGTCCCCTACCTTCCCCTACAGCATCCACATAGTGCATGGCACTACATTTGTGCAGCTACTGAAGTGGCACATTTCATGCAGGAAAATGAATGCAATTATTTTAACTCTATGAGGGATGTGAGCAACATTTTTTGCCTTAATATCGACTCATTATCTGTTTTAGCCCATCTTTAAAATGGGATTATTTTTTGTATTAACGACTTTAACATTTTAAGGTTTACTCAAAGGAGGAGAACAGGCCTAGAAGTGCTGTGAGCTAAGCCTGCAGGCTTTTGAGTAGGAGGATAAAAAGCTTTTAACCCCATAACCACTTCTCAAAGTTCAGAAAGAACCCCAAAATGATCAGCCTATGAGACACACAAAATAGGCTTGTCTCAATGTTTAGAAGCTTAGTAGACTACTTTAGGATAAAGCAACTCCCAAACACCCAGCCACCTTACAAGAACTGCTGATTTCATATCTTACCTAAAAAACATCCATAACTTTCCTCTCTTCCTCTTGTCTGTATTTATCTGCTGAAGAAGGTGGACTGCCCATGGGATCCTCCCCTTACAGCTGAGGATGTTTTCCCTGAGTGGGGGCTCCCAAACCAATCTGTGCTACCTGGAAGCCTGTAGAAGGGGGAGAGGTGCCAATTTATCTGCTTCCGACTCAGCCACAGCAGATGTGGGTAATGCTTATGTGTTCCTTTGAGTTCTGATGATGATCTTTAATTGGAGCCTACTGGAGCCAGTCTGAGAAACCTCTCAGATCTTGGCAGTGGCCCTCAGCAGTCCTCACCATGACCATTAATTGGGGTGCCATTGATCAGCAGATGAGCTCACCCACCTGGATGTGCAGCATCCACAGGCTGGGCTCTTCCAATAACCATGAACTGGCTGTGTTAGAGATCACATCACCTAAGATAAAGTTTAGAAAGCACCATGCCCCCCATTATGACCTTTCTTCATGGGGCACCCAAGACCCTGCTGTTGCAAGCAAAATGCCTGCACCCAACAGCTCTGCATTTATTTGTATTGCAAACACACAAGATGCAAATTTTCTCTGCTAGTTAGGGGACACTGCTGGGGTTTTGGTAGGCGAGCTAGACAACGTTAGTCTGCTCTGATAAAGCATGAGGAGGTAAATTATTCTGTGCAACTCAGAAGTCATTCAGATGGTACTTTTGGCATTTCCTCCCCCCCCCCCCCCCCTTGCTTTTGTTCTGTCAGTCTGAAGAGAACAGCTCATGTGATGTAATTTAGAATGGAGCTTTTTTAAAGCTTTCACTCAGGAAAAGCTTTGGGAGCTCTGGGGGTATAGCTTAGCTTCAAGAAATAGAAAGAAAGCAAGTTTGCATTGACAGCTTGATCCCAGAGAGAGGTGGCTGCCTGCTTGTCTAACAGGTCCTCTGGGTCTGGATGAGGCAGCGACAGAGGAGCAGTCATATTAAGTGAACGCGCGCTGCCAATGTTAAAGGAACAATTACCATTATTCTGCATAGTTCACTGTTTGCTACTGCTATTTCCTTCAATAAAACCTCTTTTCACTTGCCAATTGGAGCTTGTCATGTAACAATATTTCTTATGCACAATACACATACTAAAATGCCCCTGTGTTTTTAATACATTTATAGTTGTTAACAATAGTGGTATAGTGACAGAAAAAATGTACTTGCTTTGAATACAGAATAGATTGCAAAAAGAACAAACCAGAGGCCTTGTTCTAAAGGCTTAATGGGGGTTAGATTTTGCCTAATCTCTGTTGAAATAGTAATACCTCTTCCATTTTACTCACACCCACTTTTTCCTCCCAGAGCCTGGACTGTGACCTCCTTGCTTCAAACGGGTTATATACCTGAGCCTTGAGCAAAGGCTTCAGTGGAAGTTTTGATGTGAGGAAGTGTTGAGAAAGAGTTGAGCTCTCCCATGCTTAATGCCCAGGATGATAGTTCTGGGGCTTTGGTGAGCTCAGCGCTCTGAAGGTCCCACAACCAAACCTTTGATCCTTGTACACGGTTCACAGACAGGCAGGCATGTGTTGACCAACCATCTAGCAACACCTGAAACCTCTGGTGTTCACATCAGGCACTAGCACAACTCCTTGGAAGTGCAGTTCCTTGCAAAGCAGAGCAGCCAGTACTGGGGAGATGCTGGTGTTTCACTGAGGTTGCAGGAACTTTGCAGCTCTCCCCAGTTGTACAATAAAGACATTGTGCTAGTATGGCACTTGCCAGCATCACAAAACCAGGTGGAAATGACCACAACGAAGGTGCCACAGTGAGAAGAAATTAGGTGTTTGTGCTTGTGAGCAGGCTGAACCTAATATTTCATGCACCCAAATGAGCAAGCAGCTGTTTGGAAACCCTTGTAGCACAGTCATGAAAGAAACTTTCTTCTGCCATAAGATTCATGTTTTCTAAGAACACTATTTTGTTCTGAACAAGTTAATATACACAGGAAAAGACATCTTGAGTGTTCCTGGACTATCCTACACTATCCAGGAATAGTGATAGACTGTGAGTTTAAACACATCCTTCCACTGCACAGCAAGAAAAGTGTGTTTAATACTGTGAGCAGAACAGTTACCATACTTGCTTTTGCCAGAGCTGGCAAGAATACACTGTCCTAAAAGTACTTGTTACATAATTAAGGAACAGTGAATGTCATCTCTGTGCCCCCAGAATAGATGTTCTGCATCTTTGTTGTCCCCTGGGAAGATAAATGTTTTGTGAAAAGATGTATAGCATGATACATCCTCTGCTTCAGGTATTGCTGATTGCTTTGGCTATGGCTTTCTGAGAAAAAGGGCAAAGAAATCCAGAGAAACCCATACTGGAGGTTATTGCAGGTAGTTTCGGAGGCTGATCTGCTGAGCTCCCTGGTAGTCTTTCCATAGATGACTGGTGATACTGGATCAGGCCCTTGGAGAGGTAAATAAATGATTTCCCATCACGGTCCAGCAAAGGCTGCTCCTCAGCACCTCGCAGGTGCTCAGATGGTAATAAGATTCTGAATGTTTGCTATAGAGGACAAGTCCAGCTCCCAGTTGTGCTCCAGTATGGCATGGAGAGGAGAGACTGAAAAATCGAAGTGTTTGCTTGGAAGGTCTCTAGAAGATGTAAGACTCACAGATTGCCGCTCATCATTGGATTTGAATCAAAGAAAAGCTTTCATAGCTTATTAGAAGACATGGGGTTTTGTAGTCATACATTATCACATGCCAATTTACCACAAGTAGATCTTTAAAGACCATCTATGAGAAATGTTGCATCTTCTGTGATTTGCAGCTCTGTTTGACAGCGTTTAAAATGTTTGGACATATTTTAAAGATATATGTGGTTTTGGTGGTGTTTCCCCCCACCAAATCAGAATTCTGACAGCCTCAGAGCTCCTCTGGCATTAATGCTGTGCAAGGATATATTTGTGACCATAACCATGTGTAATACCTGCTTTGGGAATAAACTCTTGGCATAACTTCAGTGTCAGTCAGAAAGCAGCACAATTGCCAAAGACCTTGGAATGTGAAAGGAAGACACTGTGCTGCCTTTTCATTGGAAAGTTCACAAATTCTGCCTAGTGATCCCTCTGATATTTTCACTTTTCAATAGATAGTGCTTACCAAAAATAAAACAGAATTTTAAGTGCCTTCCAAATTAAATGAGTTTTATGTGGGGAAAAAAAATCCTTTGTAATAAACTCAGTATTTCCTGTTTTACATTACCTATAAAATTCGCAAACTGAGCAATGAGCAACACACAGGCATGTCCGCTGGTGAGACCTACCATCATTTACTGTGTCAGCATCTTAAGTAAAGCCCTGTCTACTTCTGTCTACTCTATTCTGATTAGGATTTTGTTTCTGAAACTTGATCATATTGGCAGACAATCTTAACCTCAGTGATGGGGTGAGTAATTAACTGTGAGAGGAAGGAAGGAAGACAATTAATGCGCCAGGGCTGTTGAGAAAAAGACTAAAGTTTGTTTTTTTCTTTAATTTGAAAGCAATAATTAAATCAGAAAAGATAATGCATCAAAATCTCCAGCTTCACACTGTGCAGCGAGGAATAAAGAAAATTGAAGAGGTTTGTGTTATCCCTGCAGTACAACAAGCAGCTGCCTGTGAGCGTTGGGATGGACCTTCCTCAGCACATGGTGCAGGGAGTCTATGCAGCTCCAGCAGCTGTGTGAGGGATTGTGCATCCCAAATCCTCACAGTCAGCGACTGGCACAGCTCTGTGGTGACTGGAGTGACCTACTGACATTAAAGAAAATGAATAGATGCTCAGTTTTCCACTTGAAGGGGGAAGGACAAGGCTGTGTGGTTTTGGTTCAGGTTCTGTTTGAGAATTACTTGTTCTGAGTTTAATTATCTCTTAGCAAAATGTCAGGAGAGTGCAGCTTTGAAACAGAAAGAAGGAAACAAAAGAATGTGGAACTTTATTTTTCTTTGCAAAAGCTTTTCAGGGCTGTTTCATGTGATAGAGCTGCTACAGCACCTGGAACATCCAAAAATCCAACCTGGGGCTTAAATTCAGCTTTAGAAATAGCCACTCCTCCCAGAGAAGATGATCTCTTTCAAGAGCTGCTGGAGTAACTACAGGGTGCCAGGCTGCCCTGGAGGAAATTAATTCAAACCAGGAAAAAGATAAAAAAATTGCCTGTCAGCAAGCAATATGTGAAATGCCAGGAGAGCCTGCTGCTCTCTGGACCAACCCCAATTACTACAGTGAATTTGTTTCACAGAGGCCATTTCATAAAGTCACAACAGCCAGGACAGAAATACAGATGTGAAGAGAAACTTTGGAGAAAGAAAACAGTTGGTGAAGGAGAATTTGGAAGATCTGAACTAGAAACAAACCATGGGCGCTCCAACATGGTTTCCTTGGGGGATGCGCAGCCATATCCTGCACCCTGACCTATGAATTTCAGTGATAGCATTACCTGTTGACCAGCTGTGGTTAGGTTTCTGCTGCAGTTAACACTTGATACAAAAGCTATGAAGTTCCTGTGAAAATCTAGTGATTTGTCTTGGCGCTTATCAGCCCAGGGCTCCTGAGGACCAGGTGCCAAGACACAGAGCGATAGGAAGGGCAGATCTCTAGGCAAGCACCTGTAAACTGAACATCCACTGAACATGCTACAAAAGCAGTTGTGAACTTTACTATTGTATTCATTGAAAGCATGAATTACATGCAGTCTGACGGAGATGATGATGTCTGATGCAATAGGCACTTTAGAATTAGCACATAAAAACCTTTTCATTAAGTATTTGGTCCCAGTTCTTGCAAAGTCCATTGCAACTCTAAAGTGTAAGTGACAACATAAAATTCACACAGATCCTTTCAATTCTTTTTTAAGCATCCTTAAATCCAGCTTTTTTTTTTCTGCTGTACATCTTACTTTTTATAGTTGAAAGTAATTTTAAAGCAAAAAAGAACACAAACAATATACACTGACTCTTGACACTCCATTGCTTTCTTAAAGTAGAATAATAAAAATTTGCAAATGAACAAAAGAGTGGGCGGAAGATATCTGATTTACAATGTTTTTGAGATAAAGAACACTATAAAAAAAGATCAATGTGAATAATAAAGCATTGTTAACTGAGTCATGACATTTCTATTCTCAGTGAAGATTTGAACAGTAGAGCTCTGCAAATGAGCACCTTGTGCCATTTTCAAAGTGGGAGGAAGACATATAATTATAATTTTTAAAGTGAAGAGAATTAAGAAAAAAATCTCTCTGAAAAAGTTTATTGAAAAACATATCGACATATCAATATGACATAAATTACTTTGATTTTATTAAACTAGGAGGGGGGAAAACCTCTCTTTGAAGACTGGCTACAGAAAGCATTCCTTAAAAAGAGTTGTCTTTATTAAAACCTCTTTTGCTAAGATGAAACAGCACTGAATGTCAGCACTACCGTATATTTATTCTGTAACTCTTCCAACAGCTGAGATCTATAAAAGAAACATATTTTCAAAACAGTTTTAACCTCCATTGTGTTGATCATTCGTATTAACATTTTTCATGTCACCTATTGAAATCCCTTAAAGGAACCGTTTATTCAGTCAAAATTAATGAAGCCATTTTCTTAAACACCCTCCAAAAAGTAAAAAGGACATAATGTTGTGCATTTTATTTGACATACGTTTTCTGCCATTTCACTTATTCACGTGATGAGAGCAAAACTTCATATTTATGCTATCAAATCTGCGGAGAAAAATGATTTTGAGAGGGAAGAAAACTAACTCTGCTCTTGCTGTGTGTGCAATTTAAATCCACAGTGAAAATACAGCATTGATCAGATTACTCCAATTGAGTCATTTTGTGCTTTGGCATTCCTGAAGTTAGGGCCCAGCTGTGAAATCATACTTGGGGCCAAACTTTGCTGGTAGGTGAGTGCACATGGCTCCCATTTTCTTCAAAGGGAATGACACACATGGCCAATATTTAACTTTCACCTCTCCCATTCTTCAGCTAGCAAAGCCAGAACCAATGGACTATATGCAGGCAATTTAATAGAATTAAGAATATAATCAAGATTTTCCAGGGCTTACTAGTGATTTGGGCTATATAACTCAAAACACCTCAGAGCACAGATGCTCAGCATATCCTGAAAATCAAGCCATCTCAAATGTCTTAGTTTAAGTAGGTAAAATCATAAATCACTTTGAGTATTCTGGCTATTGGATCCTAACAAAAAAGGGCACAGGATACCTCCTCAAAATCATAAGCTTCAATTTCTGGGTTGGCTGGGATGCCACAGAGACTTACCATATCCCAACACATTTTGGGTACTGCGTCTGCACACATTTCTCCCCTGCTATTACCGTAATGGGACTTAAGCAAAGTGCAGGCACCCTTCTGTAGCAGCCATCCCCTTGAGAAAATCACCGTTCTGGTTCTGCACATCCCCTGGGATGGACTGGACTGTTGGGATGGCCCACAGGACTTTGAGGCATAACTGCCACAGAAAGTAAAAAAGGCACTTCTCAAAATCTTGCTGCCCCATGGTGTATGCAAATCTTCATTTCAACTCAAGGTCAAGTGGAAAACTTTCCTACCATCCTTGCTGACTCTCCTCTTCACTTTCCCCCGATTCCATCTGTTCCTCACCCATCTCCTTCATTCCGCACTTGCCTCCCTCTTCTTCCTGTGTCCATCTGTTCCCTCCTTCCTCAACACAAGTTGGGGAAGGGAAGTAAATTCAGTCATTCACTGAACAGATTTCAAGATGAACCCCCTCCCTCTCCAGTTCTAACTTCATTCATCATGGTAAAAATTATAATGAATAGAAATGTTGAAGGTGAAAATTTATTAAGGATTTTGTTGCTTTCTTATATCAAAAGCAGTTAAAGCTGCGTATAAACATTGGCTTCATTCATTTTTCTTAATATATGGTACAATTAGTGAGAAATATTAGTGGAAGTGTTTGCTATGCAGTCCATCAACACATGCCTGTCAGAGTTTAGGATCTGGGCCAAATTTTTTTGCCAGTCCTGTGATAGATTTATAATAAGCATATAGAAGGCTTTACAGGCAGCTGGGTCACTAATTCATAAAGTTAAAATGCATGCAATGAGGTCAAAAATTCACTATTGATAAAATACCCCCTCCCGAGATTGCACCATTAGATTTGTTACAGCAACAGCAAAATAAAATAAACCCAAAGCTCCTGTGAATTACCAGTCCATCATCATAAATCAGAAGAGAAGCACTTGCACAAGCTCATGATGTCATATGAAGCCAAATATATATTTATAGTCCTGTGTACTATTTCCTGTTTCCTTATGACAAAAATAAAGTCTCTAAATCCCCTGTATCCTTATGCCTGATCTCAGCAAAACGTAATGGGCGCAAAACTATGAAAGCATCCATGATATATCAGCTTAGGCCAGTTTGTCTCAGGTTGGCTGTGACACCTGCTCTCCCTCTGGCCTCTCCTACATGGATGACAGCAGTTCCCATGCAGTTTGCTCCATCTGTTGCACTCACCATAGGGATAGTCCTACACCTCCTCCTACTTTGCCTTCCTGACCTTAGGAGAGAGAGGAAGGTTTAAGCCTCAGAGCACTACACATGGAGTGGATTGCCTGGCAAGCACAGCAGAAGTGCAGGAGCTCAGCACCCATATGGGGACTTGGTCTTGCCACCACGAGGACCTTGGGCATCTTGTCTGCCAAGGTGGCTAAACCACAGAAGTTGGAGCTTGGGCTCTCTTCCTTTGCTTACGATTTGGGAACCTCATCTAAGGTGTCTGGGGTGTTTCAGTATGGGTGATGCCCCACATTTCATCACAGATCTCCCAGCCTTCATATTCTCTGTCCCTACTGTCTTTTTCAATGATCCTCTTCCCCTCTTCTCAGATGAAACTTTCTTAGGAATTTGTTTTATTTTTGGCTTCATTTCCAGAAATGAGACAGAGGGTAACAGAAACAGTGCACCATCCCATGTAATTTCTATCTGCAAGGAATCACACTTGTTTCTATTTGCACCCAAAGCAACATCTCTTGAAGTCAATGACTAAGTGTCTGGGGCAATACACATGTCAAACCACATTTATTTACAGTGTTCCTCTGCAATGTTGTTTTGTTCTTCCACCAAGATAGCCGTGCCAGCTCCCTGCCTCTCCCGGTGCTGCCTGGGGTGACGCCAAGCAGTGAGGACCAACCAGGTAAGCAAGATGGTGGCCCCATGCATGTTTCACACCATGCAGAGATACCCCTGACATCCCTTCCCATTGCTGTTGGCAGACAACAATGTCCGTTAGAGTGGCAAGAAAAAGTTTTTTGGTTTTCTTTTTACTTTTTCTTCTTTGAAACATGGCACTGAAACCTGGGGTTTGAGTTTCATTTTACTATGAGTCTTTTCAAACCAAGTTAGTTCAGTTCAAGCCTTCATACTTAACAAGTTACCATCCATCAGGTCTCATGTAGCTCTGCCTGCTTCATCTTAGGACTGAATGGACATGGCACACAGCTCTTTCACTGATGACTACGTGATATATTAAATAGACAGGTAGTGACAGCAGTGCATGGGATAACGAATGGCAGGCAGATCAGCCAGGCGTTCCTTTGGTTCTTTCACTGCACTGATACATGAAGATGTCTCACGGTGAAATGAAAGAGTTACACATTCTAGACTGCTAGTTTTCCACAGTTCACCATTAACCCTTGGGACTCCTTGCCACTAGGATGGGAGGCAAAGGACCACTGCCAGGATGGATTTGAAACAAACGCCACCAGCCCCAGGCTCCCTTCTTCTTTGCTTGTAAGATGTGTATGAGCCCTACATAGGGTGATAAATCAATTCTCCTCCTTCTCTTTTAGTAGCAGCTCCTCCTAACCAGTTGCTCTGAACAGATCTTTAGTATTATCCATGTTGATGCAAACCACACCCAGCAGAGCAGAGAACAGTCCTTTGCCAAAACCAGAGCGCTTATATGACACTATATAAATTTACTTTCTAAAGCTTGCTAGGAAACTCGAGTCATTGATTCTCCAAGGCTGCAAGACCTTGAGTTGTGCCTAAGCCAATGAAGAGAACTAAAGGTCAGGGGCCCTACTGTAAAATGCCAGTCCTGGTATAACTGTTCCTCATTATTAACAAAAGGGATCTGGGGCAAGCATCAGTGGAAAGTAAGTGATTTACTTTGTGCTTTCATGAATTTAGACACTATAGTCAGCCACCCGAGTCACTTATCTAGAGAAAGAATTTCATGTGAGTCTTGAGACTACATCTATCTTTAATACAAACATGGGTGAACGATCCCAGTCCTACTGCAGAAGCCAAGGCAAGCCCAGCTTTCTTGTATGAGAAAGCTGCTACTTCATGATACCCTTACAAATGGCACATTGTGGGGGTTACTTCTAGTTGCCTTTGCTAGCAGTCTGACACTGACTAATCTGAGCTTTCTTCATCATGATACACTTATTTTCCCCTTTTAATTCACTTCAGTGGATGATTCTTACACATTAAAAACACAGACATCTGTGCATAACTGGAGCTGAACTTAGGCTCTTACATGACAGTAACAAAGTTTGACCCTCTGCCCATCTCCAATTGTAATTTAGGAGGTTTTGTTACATTCTCATTTAGCAGTAATCTTAAAGAGTATCCATTGTGCATAATATATTCTTAAAGCTTATTTTCTCCACTTATTTGTTTCTAGCTCTCAACCTACATGTTCTGTACAGAAACAAACTATAAAAGGTCAAAAAAGGGCTAAATACTTTTTTTTTTTATGGTCGTCTAGCATAATCTTTATTCCTTTTGACACTTTGTGCAAACATTAAATAGATAAAAGACATATTGTAGATGGACCCACAGCTGAACTGAAGGTAATTGCATAAAAATTAAATGGAGACCTATAACTGTACACTGCTTTAGCCTCTATTGCACCGTTTCCTGGAAGCAAGGATCTCGCTTGTCACAGCAGGTTGCTTGTTATGGTGATTGCATGAAGACTTGATCTAGCTGTACAAGACAAGTATAACATTACTGAAAGGGAGCTTTTCAAACTAAGAGTCTGACACTAAAGTGTACTTTATTTTCAAAGATGTAGTATGCTTTAACAAACAGAAGAGTCCTTGAATGACAGCTTTTGTTACCCTTTTGTTTGATGGTGCTGCATTGAAAAATTCAGGTTATGTCTATGCCTTTCTATTTCTGGTTTTGATTTCTCTTCAATAGCACTTCAAGAATATAAATTGACTCAAAGCATGAATAGTAGAAGTCAGTGGATACAGTAAATGTTAGTCTGACATTTACTGATTACTTCTGATTTTTTTCAGTCTCGTTTATTGAATGCTGAAATGCATTCTGTGGGACATTTCATTTTTTCAGAAATGGGGAACTCAACAGATACATTGTGATTTAAAATATATCCAGTTTAGACTTTTGGGCCAATTTTGAAAGTGGAAAATTACAGAAACCATCATTCTTGCCTAGGCCTTTCAATCTGATCTGCTGTATTCAACTGCTCAGCCTGTGTGTAGCTCTCAACCTGGACAAATAAGGTCCATTGTAAGATTAGCACCTGAGTAACAGGTAAGGCATGTGTCTTTTGGGCTCAGAAGTCAATTATTATCCAACAAATCAAATGCATAAGCAGGACATTGCTTCCTCTAGAGCTCTGTGACTTCAATTAGCACAACTTTTCCTGCAGACACTACATTGATGAACAGAAGTGCAGGAAAAATTGTGGTATGTCATTGACTTAGAAACACTGGAAAACAGGGGTTACTGTGCGTGTAAGTACATCCAAAATGCATGAATTCCCACAATTAGGTTCAAAATGCCGGCCAAGATGTTGGGGAAGGGTGGGGGGGAAGCTTCATTTACTTACTCTGGAGAGAAAATCATCAACAAATTATCACAGATAAGTAAAATCAGACTTAGCTTACCCACGATGCTGGTTTCCTATGACCCAGTGTATAACCTGCAGGCAAGCATCACTGTACTTTGCACTGCTGGTTCACACACGGAGGAGCCACCACTTCTGCCTTTCCCAAGTCTTGCCTGTGTCTTTCCTTCATTGTAATGCTCACAAAACCTGATAGGTATGAGTTCCTGAGACTTCTGTCTGTGCCACTGCTTCTTCTTTCCTTCCAGTTCTCTGTCGCACTGGTCACTCTCGGCCTACGGCCAGCCTGCAAAGTCTCCAGGACAGGGAAGATACACATTTCCCTCATAGTAGACTTTGTCAGTACTGCAAGTTCTAAATCAAGCCCAAATCCCTGCCAACGCAAATTTTAAAAGCAGTGATTTAAAGATAAAATGAATTTGATAGCTTAGTATTTCTTATTATCCTCTCCCAAGATCTTACTCTGCTAACTTTTAAGCAGCTTTTCTGCTACTACATATTTCACCACATGAAGATATTTAAAACGGCATGAAATCTGACTATGAGTAAAATTATAAATGAATTGCTGACTCACTTTGTAAGTAAATAGAATCATAGAAATTATAGAGAAATTAGCTTGGAAGGGACCTCATGTGACCTTTCCTTCAAAGCACAGCTAACTCTGCAGTAAGAGCAGTTACTGGAATCCATACCCAGTTGAGCTCTCCACACTTCTTCTGCCTTGCTGGGGGCTGCCCAGGTGCTTTACACCTCTCATGATGAAGAATTTGTACCTCTATGCAATATCAATTGCTCTGGGCACAGCTTGTGACAGCAGCCTCTTGTCCTATTACCTCTGTACACTGCTGGGAAGAGCTGGGGTTTAGCTTCTCCACTACTCTGGATACGAAGTGGAAGACAGCACCCAGCACCACTCTTCTCCAGGCCACCCAGGCCCTGCTCCCTCAGCTTCTCTTGACAGATCAGATGCCCCAAGACCCATCACCACCTTGGTTGTTTTCACTGGCCACCAGTTAGACCTCAAATCCTTGCTTTACCCCACTGCGAGCCCTATGGTCCCAGTGTTTTTTCACCTGTCTTGCAATCCACCCATCCTTTTTCCTGCAAGGATACTAGGGGCACAACTGCAGCTTTCCTTTAATATACATTAGGAGTCACAGCTACCTGAAAAACAAGAGATATGCAGGATCTCCCTCCTGGCTTCTTGCAGGAGAGCACATGCTAACTACTTTAGAGCATTCGCTATTCCTCTCAGAAAATAGTGTTTGCAAAACTGAGGTGTTTGTAAAGATTGATTTTCTGTATATAGCTCAAGAGCAAGCATATCACAAGATTTAAGCAAGATAAAAAATGAGGCAGTGCTTGATGTGAGGTACAGGAGTTAATCAGCTGTAGATAAGAATTGATGAGTTTTTATTATCCCACCCATAGAGAGAATGACTGTGTTTCTTGGCCTCTTGATCACTTCAGAGACTAAGTGAAACTATATATCAGTCCATGTTTATCTGTGCCTGAGAAGTTCTTCAGAATAAATTGAGCTCAAAACTATTCTTAACCTTTCCCCTACTTGGGGCTTAAAATTAAGCTCTCCCTCTGGTTTTTGAGCTACCTCTCTGGCACGCTGACAGCATGTGAAGTATCCCATCTTCTAGTTGACTTCTAGGCCAGCAGCACAAGTGTGGATGAAGTTACAAAATAATGAATCTTGATGTTAAGCAGAGACCATCTGGCTTTCTTTGCTACAAGCTTATGAGCCATGGAGAGCTGGCACATCTGCATCCAGGTACCACCTACACGCACATTGTTGGCTGTGAATTTAGGGAAACGGAGCTGCTGTTGAAAAATAACAAGATAATTGTTTTGCCTTCTTTCTTCTCACAAACTGAAGTTAGGATATCACACTCAAAAGAGATGTCAACTGAGGCAATAGCTCTGTTCTCTCTCTATCCTGACCCCACCTACTGGAAATGAATTATTACTTAGCCTCTAAATCCACTGGGATTAAGAAAAAAGCTTAGAATGCAAGTTCACAAATACCTATGCTATGAATAAACTTTATTTGTGCAAAGAGACTGAAATCATTGGTAAGAAAGGTTAGGCCTTGGAAGTAAACAACTGTAGGCTTGGAGATTCTGCATATGTTATTCTTTCAGATCTCTGTGTTGGTATAACAAACAAGTCTTTTTTTCCCCTAATCCCACCAGATAACCAGCTTACAAATGAAAAACATACAGATGAAAAGCCTATGAAGGGCATGGTTATGAGCTCTGTCGCAGAATTCAGCATCACAGACGCTTCATCAAAGTGTACCAAAAATGAGAAGAAATTCTCAGATGCGAGCACATCATCCATTGCTTCCCTGGAGAAATGCAGAGAATTCACTTACATTGAAGATGACGCATCAGTACATCAGAGAGACAGTGATGGTATGTTTTATAAAACAGATCACATTTAAGCTGATTTCTAAATAATGCCCATTGCAAAAAGCACTATGTGTATCTAACTTGAAATAATTGCTTATATGCTGAACAGGAGGTTCAAGAACATAGCCAAAAGCAGCGTTAAGTTGCCCTGCAACATTTCTGTGATTGATGAGAATCTGCAAGAAGACAACTTTAAATCATCAGTGATATAAAAGTCATAGAAGAGCTTAGAGCCTATTGTGCAATAGTGTATTTGTACTTATATAATGAGCTTCACAGAGGTTCTAGTATTGGTATCAGATAAATAGATGGACAATTTTTTTCCCCAGTAGCAGAAGCTACTGCTTTTGGCATTGGTATTCCTGTGGTTGCTGAACAGATGCTGTGTTTGGTGGCCAGCATATTACTTCTACAGACTTGTGCATGCAGTTCCTTTATGGACCATTACATGGAACTCTGCCATTCTGATGACCCATCACCAAATCCTCCCTCTGCTGACTACACTGCAAGAATCACATGGGTCAGGATGAGGAGCTCTCTTTGCACTCTGATCTGCTGCTGCAGAAAACGCTGATGACAGGACCAGGTGGATGCACATGGATAGGACTTCTAGCTAGTTCAGTATGCCCTGTGTTTTGAAGAAGCATACTTGAGAACAGTGTTGTGAGAGGCAGTTGCAAACGATAACTGTAGCAGATGCAGAGTAGTTCAAGTGCATTTTCATAAATCAACATTACTAAAACATAACTTGCTCTGGGGATAGTGTTCAGAGCTGTCTTACCTTTTCTGTAAAGGAGTTGATCCTTTTTATCATGTAAAAACACAAGTTAAAGCTGCATACCTGCACTATTTTTTGAAAGGGCTGCAGAGGCAAGAGTATAACCAAGAGCTAAGGAGTAGAATGGGCTGTGGACACTCATTACAGATCAATGGGCATGACTCCTGTTAATCTGAATTATCCAAACACCCCAGATTTTAGTGGAATTATGCTGAGAACTAGCTATTCCTGATTATGTGATAAGAGGGGGTTCTGTGAAGCATTTTTGAAGTTTCTTATGTGTGTTTTTCACAATAATGGACTAGTGTGCTATACCCAATGGAATTGGGATCTATTGTGTATATCATATAACAATTCCTAAATAAAGAGTTTCTCAATACAGATCATCACAATAAACTACCATGCTCTCCAGGAACCATTACCATCTCTATTATATTACTGACCCTGTAATAAAAGGGATATCTCTGATACATCTATTAGAATACACTTAATTTCAATGAAGGATCTGAAATATTTATTTCAATTAGGGAACTCATCTTCCAGTCCAGACACTCACTATTCTCAGTTTGCTGACTATCTGATCAGGTCCTCAGCCATTACTAGCATACAGGTGTGTATCATGTGATGCAAATAACAGATTTCATGCTCCTTAGAAAAGCTAAAAGTGAAGGGAATTAACAAAAAAAAAAAGCCCCAAACAATCTGTGCTCAATTAATGATGCTAAAGGCTGGAAGGAAGCCAAGGAAACCAAAGGAAGCCAGATTTGTGGTTGTCATTGCATGCACTGCTCACTCTACTCTGACAAGTTACTGCTTGTTCCACATACATGAGGCCAAATCCTGCTTGTTGGTGCATGGAGAACCTCTGAAGGCAGACAGATAGCTACAGAAATCAGCAATAATTTTGTTCTCGGTGCTTAGAGAGGAGCAGATCTGAAGCTCACGTATCTCCCTAATGGTGACCATCATAGGTTCAGTGAACTTTGGGACAGGTTTGTTCAAAGCATCCTCGGCACAAGCAGAGGGTAAGCTGACAGCCATCAAACAAGAGCAGAAAAACTGAGAGACGAGGCAGACTAGAAAAATTATTAGAAGTTCTTTTGCGCTAATTAATCTACTAATGTAGAGAATGAGAGCTGAGGTCATTCTTCTCACCTAGATCAACGCAGTAATGCCGCTTTGCAAACAGCAGGGAAAACAGAGGAGAAAACAGGAGGTTGCATCTTCTTCTATGTAGTTTGTGGCTAATTTATTTTCAAATATATAAATGAATGCATAGGAATTGATGTTTAATTGCTAATATCCATTATTTATATACATTACCCCACTTAAAACAGGACAAAAAAAGCCTCACACATGCAGATTTTTCGAAATGCGTTACATCCATTATCACAGTTCATGGTGTGTGCTCTGATGGGAATTTAAAAGCATCTTTACTGCACATCACAGACTCTGTGCTGAAACATTACTTCATTATTAAAATCCTGTGCTTTTTGTGCGCTCTCTTTCCTGGGTGAAGCCCTACGAATCAGATCTATTCTCTCCAGATTACATAAGCACCATGGTTAACACATTCAAGAATAAAATACATTATTAGAAAACAGATCTTTGGAGTGGGGAAAAATATTAAAAGAACCTTAATAGGCTTGAATTTCATCCCTCACATCTATGTATAGGAAGGAAATGTCATAAACATAAGATATCTAGGAAGAATAGTCTTAATTACACCAAGGACTACTGGATAAAATGATTACATTTTCTATAGTGTAAATTTCATACAATTAAAGGCAGCAGTGTCACCTTATTAAATGTTTCAATTTTATAATTATTTCAGTTCATTTAGTTAGAAAAAAATGTAAGCATAAATTTACTAAGTATCACCAAAATCTAGTCATTCTCATTCTACAGAACTGACTTGGAAGTTAGTTGTGCTTGTCTGAACTTAAATAGATTCTGACATATTTTAAAAAGTATTAAAACTGATAACATTGGTGATGATATGCTACTTAGAAACAAGTTCAACCACATGTTATTTATTCTTGCTACCTGCTTTAACTGCTTCTTTTTTATATGTATAAAGAAGCTGGAATGCTTTTTTAATTTTGTTTTTCATCAAGAAAGCTTTCTTTAAAAGAAAGAAAAAAAAAAAAGCATAATTCTGGAAAGTTCCTGGCAGTGAACTTTATGTTACGTGAGATAGAAAATGCCACAACAGAACCAATGCAGTTGAATGAGTTCACAGTTAGTCATCCTAGGGCAAGAAATGTGGTTATAACCATATGCTTTCCTGAAAGAACCAATGAAAAGGCATTCATATTGTTGAAGGCATTTTTCCTTTCCAAAAACAAGGAGGGAAAAAAAATACAAATTGAAAGGTCTGGGTCTTTGCACTCCAACTGGATTCACACAGTCAGAATCTCACACCTGCTCTGAGCCCTGCTGCACCCGGAGGCAGCTTCCCCAGATGCTGTAATTCAAACGGTTGGGAGTTGATTAGTTGATTTTTGAGGGGAACAAATATAACACAAAGTTTTTGTCACAGTGAGCAAGTTTTCAGGATTATTTACTGGCTCCAGACACACATCCGAGATGATTCCAGTTTCCAAACTTTTCTCTCTGTTCAAAACTTAACAAGTCTGTGAATGAAGAGGAGAGAAACCCATTTCTGTTAGGAAGTGGAAGGACCCTGGGCTGAGAATCAATCAGCACAGTGTCCACTGTAAATGCTCATCTCCTGACTTGCTTCTCATGTGTATCTTTGGCTAGGCAATCTGTCATGTAGATCATAATCTTGCCATTAGAAACATGTGGGCCCTATCCACTCTCCACAAAAGCTTGGGGTGTTTGCACACTGACTTCCAGTGAGGACTGATACAGACTGGAAGAGAATTACAACACAGAAAGGGATAGTTTAAATATGAACAAGTCAGTTCTGAACTCCGTCTATGCAAGCAAAAATGCCCCTAAATGTTATTTGTTTGATATATTTTCTGCTGATTTTTTTCTTTCCTAGAACAGCAAGGCCGTCCCGATGATTTTTATCTTTAATTGCAAATTCTTGTGAAAAAGAAAATAAGTTCCAGTGTCACATGCATTAGTGTTGTGGTTTAACCTCAGCTGGCGACTAAGTACCACACAGCAGGATGGGGAAGAAAATCAAAAGAGTAAAATTAAGAAAACTCATGGGTTAAGACAAAGACAGTTTAACAGGATAGAAGAGAAATAAAATAATAATAATAAAAAATATTAGAATATGCACAACATCTGATGCACAATGCAATTGCTTACCACTGCCTACCAATGGCCACCCAGTCCAGAGGCATCAGCTCCTTGCCAGCTTTCCCCTCAATATAGATACTGAGCATGATGTCATATGGTATGGAATATTCATGGGTCAGCTGTCCCATCTGTGTCCCTTCCCAACTCTTGTGGCCTTCCAGCCTTCTTCCTGGCAGGGCATGAAAAGCTGAAAAGTCCTTGACTTGGTATAAACACCTCTTAGCAAGAACTAAAAACATCCTTCTGTTATCAACATTTTTCTCATGCTAAATCCAAAACACAGTACTGCACCAGCTACTGGGAAGTACATTAACTGCCTCCAGGTGAAACAAGTATGCTTGGTTAGGCAGCACATGTGGCACCACAAAACAGCAGCACTTCTGCACTCCTGCAGTGCTGCAAACCTCTCCACAGGGCATCTCTGCTGCATGAGGGTCACTCCTGTCCTGAAATTTACAGCCCAAACACTTTAAGAATATAAAGCCATAGAATCATTTAGGTTGGAAGAGGCTTTTAAGAACACCAAGTCCAACCATAAAGCTGGTTAGAGTACTTGGTCCTCTGAACTTCACTGTGATGGACTATTTTCATTCAAATCAATTTCATGCCACTTGTTTTTCCAGAACAAAAAACATAAAAAATAAATCCTTTCATCTGACTCAATAGAAGTACTTATCATCAATGTATTCTTTTTGCCTACCCTATGTGCTGCTTTGCATCTCATTTCTGTGTAGTCACAGTCACCTAACCCTAGGTAACCAAGCATGCCCTTTCTCTTATGTCTTGCTGCTTTTCCTTTCTCTTAGATGAATGTGCGACACTTATCCTGGCCTGCTTGTTCTGCCAATTTTGGGACTTTCTTATAATGCTGCCTGATACCTGTGAACATTGGCTGATAGATACCTGTTGTCCATCCAATAGATACTACCAGACCTCCAATGAAGACCACGCCAACAATGACTGCAACTGTGACTGTGACATTGATTGCAGCCTTTTTGAGTCCTGCCACGAGACTGGTAAATGCCTGGAACTTGCCATGGAGATCTCTGAAGTCTGCTATCGCTAATAGGGAAATAACTGACAAAATCCCTCAAAACTACCTGAAAGCAAACTGACAGAGTACAAGGGAGAGTTTGTTGGGTTTATTTCAGAGATAACAATAATAACCAGAATGTTTTCCAACCAGAACTATTTGCATCATGCTGCTCCCACCCTGGTGGTCTGTATACCTGTACTATTCTGGTTGTGTGATTTCACAAACTTCTGAAACCAATTAAGGGTCTAAATAAGACCAAAAAGAGTCTTCTCTTTTGCTGTAGACAACAACAGAATTCTTAAGTGCCAAGCGTGCTCAATGCTTTACCCACTGTCAACCCAAAGCTTTTATAGACCTCTAATTGCGTTAAACATGGATTTCCCCATTCGTAAACACAGGACAAATTAGGACACTATTTTAGGACTGATATATATTAGTTCATCTTCCTAATGGATTCATACCTAAACATATACTACACATTGTTGGTTATTATTAATAATGTATGGTATAGCATCATTTTATAATTAAAAATTTATTTATTCAATCTCTTAAAACACACTTATATGCTCAGTTTAGGTAGAAAGCAAAATTAAATGAATTAGAAACCATGCTAGTGGTAATTACAGCAAATGTCTCTAAAAATCTCCAGTGAATTTTGTAGAGGAAGCATTTTAACAGGGTAGTGCAATTCAACAGTGTATTAATGTGCGTGCCTATGGTTATGTAATAACAGGTTATGCCTATTGTTCATTAGCTATGGGAAAGGGCTCCTTAAGTGTAATTAGCCTAAATGGGAATTGACTGCACACTTCCAGAGGAGAATTACCCCGTGGATAGCCAGTAACTCTTTTGCCTGATTTTCATTTGTAAGAATTCTGCAAGCAGCAGAATATTGCCACCCATTCTAGTGGAAAGAAGCACCTCCACCAGTGCACAAAAGACTGCAAAATGACAGTATCTATCTTGGCTGTGCCTTCAGACTCCCTCTATCTCTTTTCTGATGGCAGGTCTGATTAATAAACTGGAAATACATATTGTGCATCACACATATGACAACAAAAGCATGTAAATTCTGCTGCCTGAGGGTGCAGAACGCACATATTAAGCACAGAGGAAAACACAGTG
This sequence comes from Forpus xanthops, assembly GCA_032466535.1. Classification (NCBI taxonomy): domain Eukaryota; kingdom Metazoa; phylum Chordata; class Aves; order Psittaciformes; family Psittacidae; genus Forpus; species Forpus xanthops. The sequence continues at coordinate 1,715 of JASSUY010013391.1, read as the reverse complement.
TTGCTTGCTCACATTAGTTATTAATAGACTAACACCAAAGACAATGTTTGTTTTGTATAGGCACTGAAACTTCTTCCTGAACCCCACTTATCTCAGTGCAGAAGTGCATGGGGAATCCCAAACAAGAACCCTGAACAAGATGGTGGGGTACTCAGCATAGCTAAAATCACTGAAGTCACTTGCTTAATAACATGAGCTTCAAATCTGTGTTTCTAACAAATGAATATTTAATTGAAACACAAATCTGTGTGAATATCCTGCTCCTCACCCCCACATCAGTTCTGCAAAATTCATGTTTTCAAAAAATTAGGAAATAAGAAATAGGTAGAACAGCTAATGATCTTGTCTTACAAAGGCTAGCAACCCAACAACAACAAACCTTAGAAATGCAGCAAGACCAGCACACCTTGTTCCTCTACTCCTTCCAGACCATCAATCAGGAGCCCTAGTTTTAATTGAGATATAACACTATGAGCTGCAGACACCTGAAGGAATAAAGTCATTAGTCCTTAATTGCCACACCTGTGATAGCTGGCCAGCTGGGTATGGACCCAGCCCCAGAAAGCACTAACCATTCCTATCCCAGAGGGTCTGGTTTTGCACACCCTGTGCCGGGAAATGTTGAGTGTTAATGCTTCAGTTTGCACTGTCCCACAGATTTTGACCTCAAATTTCTCAATAGTGAGTCTTACAACTAAACTTTCAGTGCAACTTATCAGGCCACAGAGGCTTGGATAATTCCACTTTCCACTGTAGTCTGTTCTCAACAAAGTGGCAACAGGATATGTATGAATAAAGACACTGAACCAAAGCATTTTGGAGTGAGAAAAGGGGAAAATTTTCCTCACATACCATTTCTTAGAGAAGTACGAACAGAAATGCATGCTGGCGGTCCTTGTTCTTGGTGCCACTGTCCAAAAGGGTAGATTTCATATGCAATGGCTGGAAGGAGTTCAAGAGAGGAAACCAGAATGTGGCATACCTCAGAATCCTGTCAGCAAGAGATACAGAGATCAGGAACTTGTCTTGCAAACCAGAATGTCTCGTTCTAGCTCTGAGTCTGCAAGGTAATACACACTGACTACTCTGGGATTAACCATGGCAAGTGAGATCTCCACATATCAGCTATGGAGCTGAATTAAGGAATCCTGGCACAAATGTTTGGTTTTTTTTTTCAACTCTTTTCCTAGGAGTCATTATTCAAAAGAGCTTTTTTCCATGTTGTAATCCATAGGCTGGCAAACTGAGGTCATGTCTACTATAGGACATGGTAAGGTCAAAAAACAAAATTACAGTGGTCATGGCCACAGCTATGGCTAGACAGGTTGTCTAAACAATGCAAACTGAATCATGCTGTGGGATCTGGTGGCCTTCTATGATGGGGCTACAGAACCAATGGACATGAGTAGAGCAGTTGATGTCATCTACCTGGACTTTGGCAAAGCATTTGACACTGTCTCACATGATACCCTTGTCTCTAAGTTGAAGAGACATGAATTTGATAGGTGGACCACTCAGTGGATAAAGAACTGGCTGGATGGCTGCATGCAAAGTGTTGTGCTCAATGGCTCAATGTCCAGCTGGAGACCAGTAACGAATGTCTCTCAGGGATCAGTGCTGGAACAGGTCTGGTTCATTATCTTTGTCAGTGACATGGACAGTGGGATTGAGTGTGCCCTCAGCAAGTTTGCTGATGACACCAAGCTCTGTGGTTT